>JAASFQ010000155.1:0-40314 GCA_023333845.1 Globisporangium polare | reverse complement strand
TCGTGCTTTTGCTCTTGGCCGCAAGAGCGTCGGTCCTCTGCTGTGCCTTGCTGCTCTTCATGTCGCCCTTGTACCTTCTGCGAAGAGTTGCTGTGACGAGCTCTGCGCTGTAGAGATCCGCAAGTGCGGCGCGCACCACAACGAGCTTGCGTTTGAGATGACTCGTGGGCCACGTTGCATCCAGACTATCGGCGCTCACTCGGTACATTCGCTGCTGAAGCGCGCGCCACTCTGCGAGGACCCACTTGTCGTCTTGTGCAGCAGCACACATGTCTCGAGTGAGCGACGCGAGAGTGAGCTCTTCTTCAGCGTCATAATGACAAGTCGACTTGCGTTGCTGTTCATCGTGGCCGGAAGGGGTTACCAGCGTCGTCTTGAGCGACGTCGCGCGCTGCTCCGCCTCGATCTCGCGGTACCGCTCCTGCACGTACGCCTCGCTGTCCAGCAGCAGCACTTCCATGGCTTTGTGTGAATGAAGGAACAGAGCTTAGCTGCAAGCTCAAGTGCTCGCGTGCATGCTCATAAGACACATCGACGCCTGATGAACAGTCACGCGGTTGCAGTTTTGTGCGGAATCGGCACGGAAACCGATTTGTGCGAAATTCCAAGTATATTTCTTCCAATTTTGACGAGAATGCACCCCACTCTCCAGTCTTTCAAATCGTTTCCATACCCTTTGAGCTTTACTGCGCTCCGCTATTATTTATTGCCACGTATTATGCATTATTAAGAACCTGCTTCCGAAAATGGCGCTCTAATTTGACATTTTTTGAAGAACGAGGTGAACGAGGGTCGAGTTGCACAAAGGGTGTCGAGCCGTTCGAAGCAGCGCACTATTCGAGCTTCCACTGTTCTCAGTAACGCTCCGACCAACCAATCGAGCTTGAACACCAAGCGCCGCGCAATTGAGCGCAAGCAAGCAATCAGCGACAGCCGACGGACAGCGAGAGAGCAATAATGGTGCAGCAGGCGACCAAGACGAGCGTGAAGAAGGCGCAGCGCCAGGGGAGCATGCTGCGCGTGCAGGGCTGCTCGCACTTCCGCCAGCGGCTCGTGTGCGCGACGCTGAGCGGCCGCCCGATCTGCATCGACGAGATCCGCTCCGAGGACGAGGAGCCGGGGCTGACGGACTTCGAGGCCAACTTCCTGCGCCTGCTCGACCGGATCACGAACGGCAGCCAGATCGAGATCAACGAAACCGGTACGAAGCTCAAGTACTCGCCGGGGTTCATCGTGGGCGGGCGCATCGAGCACGACTGCGGCGTCAAGCGCTCGATTGGCTGGTTCCTCGAGGCGCTGGCCGCGCTTGCACCCTTCGGCAAGCTGCCGCTGCACGCCGTGCTGCGCGGCATCACGAATGACAACGTCGACGTATCGGTGGACGCGTTCAAGGCCACGACGCTGCCGCTCATGAAGCATTTTGGACTGGACGAGGGACTCGATTTCAAGATCAAGAAGCGTGGTGCGCCTCCCCTTGGCGGTGGCGAGGTGATCTTCACGTGCCCGCTCGTGCGCCAGCTGCGCTCGATCCACCTCGTGGAAGAAGGCTTCATCAAGAGAATACGGTACGCTACGCGCAATATCAACGCCCTTGATGCTTGTACTGGTGTTGTTTGCTAACCAGCCATCGTGCTTGTATTTGTCTCGATGTTGTCTCAGTGGCGTGGCGTATTCGACGCGCGTGTCGCCGCAGACGTCGAACCGCATCGTGGAGACGAGTCGCGGCCTCTTCAACAAGCTGCTGCCTGACGTGTATATCTATTCCGACCACTACAAGGGCTCCGAGTCGGGCCAGTCGCCCGGTTTCGCGCTCTCGCTCGTGGCCGAGACCACGACGGGCGTGTACTTGGGCGCCGAGGCCGCGGCCACAGGCGGAAACCTGCCCGAGGACGTGGCGTCGCTCGCGTCGAGCTTGCTCTGCGAGGAGATCAGCAAGGGCGGCTGCGTGGACACGGCCAACCAGGCGCTCGTGCTGCTCTACATGGCGCTCTCGCCCGAGGACGTCTCGAAAGTGCGCTTCGGCAAGCTCACGCCCTACACGTACGTTTGTCTGTCTTCTGGCGTTTGTTTGTTGGACATTTCATTTGTGTTTCTATCGGATGGTTCCGCTTTTTCTAACCTTGTCGCTGTCGCTTGTATTATTTTAACAGGATCCAGTACCTGCGCCACCTCCGAGACTTCTTCGGCATCACGTTCAAGATCAAACCAGAGCCGGCGACCAAGACGGTCTTCCTCTCGTGCCTCGGCATCGGCTTCAAGAACCTCTCCAAGAAAGTCACATAGAGCAGTCTGTATATTTTGTCCACTTTCTCTTTCTTTTTCCACCACGAACAAACTTGTCCACACAACGCAAAATAATCATAGACAGCGTCGCACTGAGATGGACACTTTTTCTTTCTTTTTTCTGTTCGAATTAAATGAATGGCGGTGATTGCTCGCTGACTCACTTGCGCCGCATCTTGGACATCTTGCCGGCCGCGTCGCTGCCGCCAGCAGCGCCCATCTTCATCGCGGGCTTTGGGATCGGCGTGGCCCCTCCACCGAAGCGCACGACCCCTGCCGTGAGGTCCTGTGGGAGCTGCGTGAGCCGTCCAGACTCGCGCAGCGACTGGCGCGCGCTCATGAGCCACTTGCGCGCAAGGGCTGTGGACGAAGCGTTCAAGGTCACAGGCCGCTTGGTCCACTCAAAGTGGCGCGCCATGGCTTCTTCCTCATCGTCGCTTACGTCCACGACGTTGCGACGCCTGCCGTTCTTGCCAAAGACGCGGTCCTGCGCCTTCTTGTACCACTTCTGCATGAGCGCATAGGACGCCGCGTTGAGCTGCACGCTGCCGTACGCGTCATTCGCAAAAGGATCAAAGGCGCCGTCACCAGCACCGCCACGTCCACCCCGCTTGGACGCCTCGGAGGCCGTCGTCTTGAGGTGGACAGCACAGTTCAGACACAATGTCTTGAACTTCTCATGCTTGACGAAGAACTCCTTCCATCCGGCGACGTCGAACTCCTCGGCGAGCGACTGGGCCTCGAACTTGTCGCCCAGCACTTCGATCGGGATCGCGAGCTCCACCTGGAGCTGCCGGCGGCTAAGGCACATCTCGCACTCGCTCTTGCGCGCCTGCTGGATGAGCGGTTGCACAACGGCCTTGAGTCGCTGGATGCGCCTCGCTCGCGCGAGCCAAAGCCGGATGATCGTGCGTGAAGAGGCCGAGAGCGTCACAGGACCAAAGCGAGGACGACCATCACCGTCATTCTCCTCGTCGTCGTCCGAGATCTGCGGGTTGAGGCTGTCGAGGATCTTGGCGAACTGCGAGAGCAGGTACGGCCGAGCGCGACGCAAAGTACGAGGCGTGAGGATCGACGGCAGCTGGTTCACGATCCACGACCGGTTGTAGTTGAGAAACTTGAAGCGGAAGGTCTCGGACGTGATCCGCTGGTTCATCAGGTATGCCTCATGGGACGCACCTTTCATCTTCTCGAGCTCGTCCCAGCGCGGGACGCCGAACTCGTCGTCGTCGTCCGGCGGCGCGAGCCAGGCCGTGTTCTCGTGCTTGATCTTCCAGAACTCGAGCTTGACGGCGAGGAACATCACGAGGCGCCTAACGAACATGGCACAGCAGAGCACAAACGCCAGCAAGATCGGCATGGCCGGGTCCCCGAAGAGGTTGTACTCGGCGCGCGCCATGATCTCGATCGCGACCACGAAGAAGACGATGCCCGTGATGTGCACCGTGCACATCATGAAAAACTGCGACGAGAAGCACATCTGGTCGAGCGTGCGCAGGTTCTCCACGATGCACTCGTCTAGGTTCGGCTCGAGCCCTTTCCAGCGCTGCTCGCGCTGGAGAAAGCGGTAGCGGCAGTAGACGAGGTAGTCGTAGAGCTTCCAGCCCTGGAAGAGCTCGACGACGTTGAGCACGAAGACTTCGACTACGAGCTGGAAGAAGAGGATGATGAGCGAATACCAGAGATAAATCTCCATGTCTTTTTCGCGGATGTTGTAGATGATCGGCAGCATGAGCTCCTCGCGGAAGTACATCATGAGCAGGATCAGGATCGGTTGGTAGAAGAGTGCGAGGCGCTCCATGGATGCGTCCGCGTAAAACTCAATGATGGGCTCGACGGTCGCGCCTTCTTCCTCGGCCTCCTCTTTCTTCTTCTTGGCCTCTTCCTCGGCCACTTTCTTCTTCTTCTTCTTCTCGGCCTCTTCTTCTTTAGTGAGTGGTACCTCGGGTGCGGTAGCGATGGTCGAACGACTGAAGCTTCGGAAAAGCACGAGCACGCCCATGGCGAAGATCTTGAGCTTCTCAAAGACATACGAGAAGATCATGGAGATGAACTCGCTGATGGCCTCGAGCGCCGTGTCGGCGTACACGCGCATAAGCAGCATTATACCGAAATCCAATGTGTTCCCCATGACAAAGTCCCCAAAGTCCGTCGCACCGAAAGTCATGAGCCCGCCGACGAGGTTCAATGACGAGATGAGCGGCGCCATGAGCAGCACTTCCTTGAGCTGACCCTCGATCCATCTCTCCACTATGGCGTTGACCACCTCGGTGAGCACGATCACGTAGAACATGTAGTTCCCAAAAGAGCTCCAGAAGGAGAACTCGAGCATGAGGCACAGGAAGAGCCCCAGCAATATACTCGCGAGCATCATATTCGCGCGCTTCCACTGCGTGGGCCACCAGATGCTGCGCTCGCGGGCCTCGTCGTCGTTCTTCTCCGCGATGATCTTCTCCGAGATCGCGATGGGCTTTGGTAAGAAGATCTTGGTGCCCAGGATGATCAGGTACAGGCTGAAGGCCAAAAACGAAAGGCCGATGCGGCCCTTGCGCGTGGCCGAGACCTCGTTCGGATCGACCTTGTCGTCCATAAAGTGCTTGTAGATGTTATCGAGCAGCCAGTAGCCGCTGGCGCTCGTCGTCGTGAAGTACTTGTCGCCATTGAGCAGCATGTAGAAACAGCAGACGACCGAGAGGATCGGCGCGCTCGCAAGCGCCACGCCAATAGACGGCGGTGGGGCGATTAGCGCGAACATGGCGTAGAAGCGGAATCTCGGCGGGGATTCCAGGAAATTCGTGAGGCGCACAACTGCCCAGAAGATGAACGCCCCAACGGTCATCGTGCCACCGAGCACAAAGAACAGTCCGATGTACACCTGTTTCTCGAAGGCGAACTCGATGATGAGGCGGTAGTAGTTGAGCGGGTGCAAGTTCAGGCTGAACGTGTACCCGGTCGTGGTCGCGTCCCGGTCGTAGTTTTCCAGGATGAGCTGCGCCTTGATGACGCGCTTGACGTTGTCGTCCAGCTGGTAGTACGCGATGTCAAGCGTCACGGACCGTGGGAAGCACAGGCTCGAGCAGTCGCCCTCGAGTTGCATCGACGCGCTGTTATCGACGGTCACTGGGATGAAGTAGTCGCTGCCCTTGGCCGCGTAGAGCTCGTCGTAGTACCCGCCGCCGTGGAAGTAGTTGTCCATGGTCGCCGGCTCACGTAGGATGTAGAAGAGCTCCGTGCCCTGGGATTGCTCGAACCATCTCGGTGTTACGTCCGCATTCGCGAGATCCTCCTCGTAGTTACACTGCAGGTCGAGCATGCACAAGTCGGCCGTCGGCTCTTTTCCAACATCCAGTGGTCCGACATGGCGGACGTCATCCTGGTTGGGCAGTGCGGGAAATGCGCGACGCCACCAGTTGCGGCCATAGGCTTCCTGTTCAGAGGTCATCTCTGGTAGTGAGCACGAGTCGCTCTCGAAGAGGTCGAAGGTCGGAATGTACGAGTCGTACTCCATGCAATTCGAGAAGAACGGCAGGTAGGACAGCAGCAGCTTGTCGAACTGGTACACGTACTGCGAGCCGGTCGGGTCGGTCGGGTTCACGTACATCTCCTGGAACGTCTCGCGGTACTTGAGCACCATCTGGTGGGTCAGGTCGGTCGAGCTGAAGGGCATGACCCAGTAGGCTGAGCCTGGGTTCACGTCCGCATAGGCGTCTACAACGAGCGGCACGTTGACACTGGCATTACTCACGTTGTGCGACAGCAGCACGCGGCCGCGTTCAAAGTCCTGGTACTTTGGCGGCAGGTTCAAAGGCGCGGACGTGACGTCGCCGTCGCTGCCAAAGTACACGACCAGGAATGTGTAGTCGCGCGGGATGAGCGCTTCCTCGTATGAGATCGTGCGCGAGAGTGGCCGCGAGTCCGCGTCTTCGACGCCCTGCGTCACGTTGCTGCGTACCGGTGTCTTGATTTGGACCGTTGTCGAGTTCACGAAGAATGGTGCTGTGGCGGCGTACAACCCGTACATAATGTGAATCTCCACCTTGAAGATCACGTCTTCCAACGCCAACATGGTGAGGTTGAGCACGTCGTGCTTGTCCACGTCGGTGGACATGAACCACTTGGGCAGCTCCACGGGGAGCTTGCAGGGCGTCGTCTCAATATCTGAGCCGCTGGGCTTCAGTACGCCGCGCGCGTCGCAGCTCTGGGACTCGCACGTCGAGTTCTTGACGAAGAGCGCGATCTTGTAGTGCTCGTCGTAGACCATGTCGGCCGGGATGTGGCGAAAGTCGAACGAGAGCTTGGCCTTGGAGAGCCCACGGACTGCGAACCAGGCCTTGTCGTCTTCGCGGAAACCTTCTTCATTGTCCACCATCACGAGACAAGTAGTGATGAGCGTCTTCATATCCCCGAGTGCTGTCAGTGCAGCTTTCGACACAAACGTGAAGGTTGCAGCTGTCGTGCTGAAGAAGACACCGTAGTTGGACACTCGGACGTCCACATCCTGGGAGAAGTCGGTATTAGAGGCGTCGTCGCCACTGTACGGAGGCACACGACAGCGCACTCGTGTGCTGCTGACAAAGATCGCGGGGCTCATGAGCGCGTAGCCGTAGTCGCGAATCTGGAAACTGCACACTAAGCGACCCGTGTCCTCGAAGTTGCGCCCGATGACTGTGAGCAGCGCTCCACCGCTAGCTCCACCCACTGGTGGACATGTGCGGATCGCATCGATCGTGTCGTTGGTCCAGAACGGGACCGAGGCCGACTCGTTCACCGGGTACACGATTTGCACCACCTCAACCTCGCCCGTGCGGTCGGTCTCGACCGTCGAGTCAAAGCTGATCTGCGATCCTTGGAACGTGTAGCTGAACGTTGGGTAGTACTGCTTAGTCGGGAGCTTATCGCAGATAGGCACGGGGCGGATCACGCAGTCGAGCAGCTCGTTCTGGCCCGAGCCCGTCCAAGTATCCTTGGGACACTGGATGTAGATGCTCGTCGTGTTGGCCGTGCCCAGAGGGCAGAACTTGCCTTCCAAGCATTTGTTCTTGTTCTTCTCCGTGTTTGTTGTCCCACGTGTGCACGCGTAGCCTTTCTCGCACACATTGGTGTACTGCTTGTCGATCGTGGTCGCAGAGTAGCAGTAGTGACCACCTGGGCACAGGTGGTTGAACTGACTGCGCCGGTTTGTGCCTTCGCCACAAACATAGCCCGCAGCACAGGGCAGGCTCGATGACAGGCTCGACATTGCTGAGCTGCCGCAGACCCGCCCCGCTGGACAGATCTCGCAGAGCGAGATGTCGGTCACGCCCGTGCTGGTGGTCCACGTGCCCTCTGGACATGGACGGCAGGTGATGCTGTCCGCAAGAGAGCGGTAGTAACCTTTCGGACACAGCGACGGAATGTACGTGCCGTACCCTGAACAGCTGTGGCCCGCAGGACAGACCTCGCACGAAACAGTGGCCTTGAGGGGTGTGTACGTCCCAGGAAAGCAGAGCGTGGACGCGACGGTCCCCGTAGTCCCTGAGAAACTCCCAACTGGCGCCTGGATAGGGACGCTAGAGCCAGGGGGACAGTAGTGGCCCGAAAAGCACACGGCCGTGCCCGAGATTGTCCGCGTCGCTTCTTTACAGAATGTCCCCTCTGTACACATCTGCGGAGCGACAGCGCCGACCTCGAGGCTCGGTAGCCAGTCGATCGTGACGTTGTGAGCCACGCCACCGAGGCAGTAGGTGCCCTTCGGACAGGGCTGTGGTCGGAATGCGATGATGTCCGACGGGTCCAGTGTCCGCGTACCCAGAGGACAAATATACCCAGGTGGACACAGCAAAGCTGGGGAAGACAACCCCGTCGAGATGCACACAAAGCCCGCTGGACAGAGCACGGGCGCCAGCATCTTATACTGCGGACACACGTAGCCACTTGGACAGAGTGTGCAGTTCGATTGCTTCACGACAGGGTTGTACGTGCCTGGGTAACAGTCTCGCGGTCGGATGTTGCCCACTCCGGGACAGAACTGACCAGCGGGACACACAATTGCGTCCACGTCGGTTGGGCAATAGTGTCCAGTTGGACAAGGTCCCTGTCCTTCTGGCGTTGACGCCCCTCGCGGACAGAAGAAGCCCTGGAAGCATTTCTGTGGAGTGCTGAAGTTCTTCGACTGCAGCTGCTGGGCTGCAACCCCACGCTTGCAATACATGCCCACGGGACACGAGTACGGCCGCTCAGCTAGCAGCACTGTGCCGCTCTCCACACAGAGACGCGTATCACAGTCTGTCTCCAGCGACGGGTGCTCGATGCGTCGACTGCCAATCGCTGGCGCAATACGCGGTATGAACGCCCAGGCTCGTTGTGAGTCGGTGAACGTGGCCAGCTGGGTCTCCTTCTCAATCGTGTACTCGGGGTTCGTTGTGAAGTCGGAGGTATTCGCGGTCTTTGTTCCCTTGCGACAGTAGTGGCCCGACGGACAGCTCTTGACGGGCACTTGTAATCCGTGGGTGTCGCACACCATCCCTGCTCGACACAGCACTGGCTTGGAGGTACCAAAGTCTGGACAGAAGAAACCCACGGGGCATTTCAGACACGCCACCTGAGCCTGACGAGGCTGGAATGTCCCTGGAGGACACAGTGAGAAGTTGCCCGAGCCACTACCATGGACTTCGCAGATCGTCCCGTTCGGACATGGGAGGATGTTGGCGTTGGCGCAGTGCTGGCCTTTGGGACACCGCTGGAAGTATGTGTACGTGAGTCCGCTGGACGTGAAGTCCACACGGTTGGCTGACACTTCGACGGGCACAACGCCCTTCGTACTCGTCAGGCTCGTCAGCTGGCGGGGAGCTACGCAGCTGAGCATCGAGTCTGAGAGGTACTGCGCTGGCACCGTTTGTTCCCCAAAGCGACAGCTCATGAGCGTGTGGTTGAGGAAGTTCCTTCCTTTGAAAAACACTGGAGTGCCACCCTCGATAAGTCCCTTCGTGGGCGTGATCCTCGACAACGACACGTCCTTGTGGTACAGATAGTGAACCGCCATCTTGGACTTGTCCAGTGCATTGTTTGAGACTCGAAGCGAAACCACGTGCGGTGTTTGCCTAGGCGCAGCACACGAGATCTCCGATGAACTCGTCCACAGCGCGAGGGATCGCACTGAGTCAAAGTAGCACGACAACTCGACAGTGTCGAGGAAGCCCGAGCCGAACACTGTGATCACAGTGTCGGCATTCAGCGATGGACCCAGCGGTGGTGCGATTCGGTCGATGACGATGTCCGCAGTGTACTCAAACATGACGCGCGAGTTGGTGTAGTCCTGACCATTCACACTCACTTCCACGGCGTGCTTGCCCGGGGTTTGCAGGTAAGGCGTGATGCATCTCAGCAGTGTAGAGCCCAGCAACTCGCCAACCACTGAGGATCCCGCGATTCGACAGAAGACCTTGCCGCCGTCGTTGATCTCGAGGTTGTACGCTCTCACGAGCACGATTGTCCCGCCACTGAGCGGTCCGAACTGTGGGATAACCGAGACGACGCTGCCCACGACCGTGTACGTGAAGAACACTGGGTTTGGGGTCATAGTGTCGTTGTTCACCGTCACACTGACGGGCACGACGCTGGCGAGGCCTCTCTGAGCAGGGGCGACGCACACTACTTCGTTCGGGGACACGAACTTGACAATCTGCACACTCTCACCTCCAAAGCGGCAATTGAGCTCCGAGGTGTGCGCAAAATGCATCCCATAGACGGTGACGGTAGTTCCTCCAGTGTGTGGACCCTGCGTTGGTGCAATCGACTGGACGTACGCATCTGTGTACATCCTGATGGCTGTTTGGTCGTTCGAGAGGTCTTCGCCATTGCTCGAGACTTGGAAGCGGTACGTCTGAGGTACTAGGCGAGGCGAGACGCACAGGATCTCCGTGGACGAGTGGTATCTCGCGCTGACGCTCGTGGTTCCAAATTTGCACACGACCTCGTTGGAATTCTGAAAGTTGAGCCCCGTGACGATGATGTGCGTCCCACCGGTTGCTGGCGCTGCCTGTGGGTAGATGGACGTGACGACTGGCACCGGAGCTGAGTCAATAGCCTCATCTGATCGGTCCTCTCGAAGGCTCTTGATTGCTCGGCCGACAGTGTTGTTGTATGTGAACTCGAGGGTCTCAGCCAAGAGCTCCGCTCCTTCGTCTAGGAGCTGGAGAGATACAGTGCCTTCGACTTGTTGCGGGGGTGAGATGCACTCAATTCCGTTCGGACTGAGAGTTCTCGTTACCACTTGAGAGTTCCCAAAGCGACAGTGGGATACAATGTCAAGTCTTGAACCTTCGATTGTCACAGTGGCGCCGCCAGTGACAAACCCGTCAATCGGGTACACGTTCACGACCGTCGGTGGGTTGATCACCTCCAGCGCAGCATAATTCATCGATCTCAAGACACCGTCGTTGGATACGTAGACTCCCTTGAGCCCTGGCTCAAGTTGTGGTACTGAACACAGCACTTGAGTTGTAGACTCGAAGATCGCTTGAACACGGATTTCGTCAAAGAAGCAGCTCAAGCTCGCCCCATTCACGACATTTTTGACTGAGACTGCGACCATCCCACCTCTTCTCGACGAGACTCGATCAGGAAGAATCGCCAGGACTTCCTCAGCCTCCACAAAGCTGAAGAACACGGCGTCGGCCGAGAAGTCTTCCTCGTTGTTGGTGACAGCGACGCGTTGTCGGCCGGCGGGCGTCTGCGGCGGCGCGATACATTCCATGCGTTCTGGCGTGAGAACTCTCGAAGTTGACGATTTCGACTGCCCGAAGTAGCAAAGCGAGGTGTTTTGTATGAAGTTCGCGCCATCCACGATGACCAGAGTACCGCCAAGCTGAGTGCCCGAGTCAGGAAACACTCGCTTCACACTTGCCGGCACTTCAAAGGTGAACACGAGCGGATCCCCATCGTTAAGGCAGTCTTGGCCGTTCAGGCTCACTAGGACGCCTGCGCTTCGTGCTCCGTAGAATGGCGTCGTGCATTCGAGCAACGACTCGTTCACAAACGTCGCTGGCACTCGCACTTCGTCGCCGAAGCAGCATGAGAGCTGTGGGGTGAAGATGAACTGCCAGCCTTTCACTTGGACAGTCGTCTCGCCTCGATAACCTCCGTGTGTTGGCGCGATTCTCGTCAGGAAGACTGGTTTGTGCACCTTGAACGCGAGTTTTGACGTCACGGCTGCAAAATCGTAAGAGCTCACACTGAGCGTTGCGTTCTCTGCGACTGCGAACCGCGGCGTCGTGCACCGGATCTCCATGTCGCTGACGAAATTCGCAACTTCACACTTTGTGAAGTTGACTGCTGGCTGCTCAAAGCAGCACAACAGAGTAGCCGAGGGCTCAAAGCCGTCCCCTAGTACTTTCAAGTTGGTTCCTCCCGTGACGACTCCAAGCGAGGGCTGCACACGGAGAATCGCCGGGCCTTGCGAGTACGTAAAGCTGACAGCATTCTCTCTCGTGCTGACGATGCCGTTGACGGAGATGAGCACTTCGACACTCCCGGAGCCTGCGACCTGGGAAGCATCGCATGAAATCCTCTCAACTGATACGAACTGAGCCGGAGTACTGGAAAATGAGCCATCCCCACGCTGGAACTCGCAGGCAATCGCACTGGAATTGTCGAAGCCCGAGCCAAAGACTTCAATCGTACGGTTAGCCTCCAGTGGACGACTGGCAGACGACACGGAGTAGATCAGCGGGACTGACACGAATGCAAAGTCGATACTTGAAGTTTCGAAGTTCTGGCCATTCGACGTCACGCTCACTGAAGTTGATCCTGGAGCGTGGGTTGGAGCGACACAAGTGATCGCCGACTCATTCACAAACGTCGCAGGCGCAAGCGTGTTTCCAAACCGGCACGCCAATTCGCTTGAGTACCGGAAGTGCCTCCCCACCACCTGAACGACTGTTCCCCCTGCCACATCAGCAAACCTCGGCGTCACACCCTCGATGCTTTCCTCTAGCATGTACTCGAAGTCTTTGTGAACGCTAAAGAAGTCTTGGCCGTTAAAAGTCACCAACAGCGGCACGAGAAGCGAGTTCGACGAATCGATCACCGTCATTGCTGGAGGCGATCTGCACTTGATCTGGTTCCGCGTCACGAGGAAACCGCGCGAGCAGTGGTGCCTGTCGCCAAAGCAACACCGAATGAACTTGGAGTTGTAGAAGTTGAGACCCTGGATCGTCAGCAAAGTGGCGCCACTCGAAGGACCGAACGCTGGCGTGACGCGACGGAATTGAGGCGTTGGGTGGTAGGTGTACACAAGACTGTCTTCCGAGTAGTCGACACCGTCGTTTACCGACACTTGGACGAGAATGGCCTCTGCAAACTCGTTTCGAGGCGTGACGCAAGACAACTCTGTCTCCGAGACCACCATCGCGCGTACTTCGACGGTTCCGAATCGACACCACGTCATGCTCGCTCGAAAGTGCTCTCCGACGATGGTGGCCAGCGTCGAGCCATCAATGTCACCTCGAGTTGGGCTGATGCTGACGACTTGCGGTGCGTTAGTGTACGTGAACGCTTGCTGAAGCGGCAAGAAGTCCTTGCCATTCACAGAGAGTGCCAGCCCAACCTCAGCATCACCAGTGCTGTTGGCATCTGGAGGGTCCATACCGTGCACAAACCTCTCGTATCGAGGAGAGTAGCAAGCCAGCTCGTCGGTTGAAATGAAGTGTCCGATCGCCAGTTTGGGTGTTTTCCCGAATCGGCACCAGACTTGTTGCCCATGGTCCATATCGAAGTGCTTCCCTTGGATCGTGACTTTGGTGCCTCCACTGAATCTGCCGAACGGAGGATATACGCTCGTAACGTCGAACTGCGTGAAGATGTCGATCGCTTGCGTCGCGTCGGCGAATACGAGGTCAACTCCGTTGTTCGTGACGCCAACTCGAACTCCTCTCTTGGCAGTGATTGTGGTAGATGCGAAGCACTTGACGTGGATGTCCGAGATCCAAATGGCGCGGCTGAAAATGACGGCGGCTGTGCTGTTCTTGGCATCGTTTCGTGTCACGTTCCAGTCCATGTGAAAAGCGCACTGCAGTGTCGAAGAGCGCCAGAATCCAACGCCGTAGACGTCAAAGAACGTCTCTCGCTTCTCGAACGCAGCGCGTGGGAAAACGGAGGTGAGCACGAGCTGTTTGGTGACTTGGAAGGCGTTGTGCAGGCTTCCCAAGACTCGCTGCTGCTCAGATCGGATCTGCACTCCCACGAGCCCCAGTGCCTTCATTTGAGGGGTCACACACTCGATCTCGCTGGGCGATACCACGATCGCGTACTCTAAACTAGCGCGTGAGTCGAACAGACAGGTGATATTGTCGTTCGGATCGAAGTTGCCACCTCGAATGCGAACTTGAGTACCTCCGGTGACCGCACCGTTCGAAGGCACAACCTCCCGAACGAAGAACGCGTCCTGGAACTCGTAGCTGCCCGGACTTTCGATGAAATCGTGCGCGTTGAACGACACGGAGACGGACACAACCTTCGATACGGACGACTCTGGGACGAAACACCGGATGCTGTTGGCATTCTGAAATGTTCCAAGAGAGAGCAGCGAGCCAAACTTGCACTGGATGCCTCGAAATGGCGGAAAGTTCTTGCCCGTCGCGTCAACGTACAATGGCTCAACAATGCTGTTGTTGCTGCTACTCTCCTGCGCCAAAGTTACTGATCCGCTCTTGGGGGAAAAGTCGAACAGCTCTGGGATGCTGATCACGTCGACGCTCAGATTGTTGGCGCTTTGCTGCTCGCCGTCCTTCAAGAGCGTGATGGTCAGCGTCCCAGGTCGAAGCGGAGCATCGACCAGGAAGGCGCACGAGAGCCGAGTCTCGTCGAGAATTCGCGCCGGAGCTGTGCGATTCATCTCGATATAGAGGCACTCCAGGCCGCTGGATACTGTGAGGTTCACGTAGCTGATTGTGATCTCGTTCGTGATGGTCGGGATCACCGCTTGTGGGATAACATCAATGAGAAGAGCAGGCTGGAAGAGCTCGAATGAGAAACCCGTGTCGAAATAGTCGGCTCCGTCGATACTCAGACTGAGAGGTAGGCGCGTAGACGGCTGGGTTCCCTTATTCACGGTGCTGGTCTTGAGAGAACACTCGACGAGGTCTGTCGAGATGACTCTTCCTAGGCTCACAGGCGCCAACGAGTCTCCAAACTGACAGAGGATAGTCATATCCGGCTCGAACCCATCTCCGTGAACCTGAACAGTGAGTTGCGTGGTGTAGACACCGGTGCGAGGCTCGATCGCGTGAACGAACGGCGTGTTCACGTACTTGAAGTCCAGTAGGCTAGACACGGTAGATCCGAGCGTCACCACAAGTTTCGTTTCGTTGCGGCTCTTCCTGAATCGAAGCGGGCTGATGCACACGACTTGGGTGGAGTTCACGAACAGCGCCGGTGTGCTGAGGTCGTTGAACTGGCAGCTCAAGTCGCGATGCGCTGTAAAGCCCCTGCCAGACACGGTAGCCCTGGTTCCGCCTCGCGAGAGTCCGATATTTGGTTCGATGGAGTACAATTCGATGGGGCCAATGAACTCGAACTCGAACATGGAGACTGGGCTTCTTGGCTCGTTCAAACTGAAAGTTGATGAAGCCTGGACAATCGTCAGGCTCACTCGTCCAGGCTGATGCTTTGGCGTCTGGCAGTCGATGCGAGTGCTCGATCGGACAACAGCTTCCACTGCCGCTTCTTGCTCTCCAAAGACACAGTAGAACCGCGAGGACATCGAGTGGAGATTTCTCCCAATCACTTGAATCACGTCGCCACCTTTGAAAGAACCATACTGTGGCTGGATCTGTGTGACATGAGGCTCACGTCCCAGCACCACGTGCTTTCCCGTGAAGGCGAACGTTTGGTTGTTCACTGAGATGAACACGTCGCATCCTTGTACGCAATTGTCGCTCGTTTCTTCTGAAATCTCAACGCTCTGGCACGAGGAGTTCCATTGCGCGCCAGAGACGCTCGCTGCACTTGATCCTTCGACGTCAGCGCCAACAAGTTTGACAAACACTTGGGCTGCTGCTGTGCTTTCTGGAAACTGGCCGCAGAGAACGAGTGCCTTCTTAAATCTGGGCTTAAGGTGATGCGTCATTGTCCCCAGCGAAGTGATGACGGGGGGCTGCACATAGTTAAACTCGAACGCTTGCTGCGCGTATGGAGCGGCTTCGCTGATAAGTGACACGTTTACACGCTCATAGGCAACAATTGGCGACGACGCATTCGGCGCTGTACACAGGATCCTGTCGTCTTCAAACCTCGCTGGCGTGCGCTTCAGTCCGAATAAACAGCTGAGAGAAGGCACGAACGCGAGATTCACTCCAGTGAACTCTACAACAGCTCCGCCAGTGACGAAGTCAACTTGGGGCCCCATGTTAACCACCGTTGACATCTTCGTTACTGTGAGGAATGCGCCGGTGGAGACAACGTCGTCGCCGTTCAGACTGACCTGGAGCGCGTGCCTTCCAGGAGCGAGTCCTCGCGATACAGCGCACTGAACAAGCTCCGAGCTGACGAACCGAAGCGCTGATCGCATGGCCACTGCGTTCCCAAACGCACAGAACCCTCGCGATGACTGGAAGAAGCCGAGCCCATTGACAGACAAGAGACCTCCCCAACGCTCTGGTACTCTGTTCGGTGTGACGGCGAAGACCTGAGCTGCCGACGCATAGCGAAAGTTGAAGCCCGTCAGCGCGATGTCGTCAATGTTGTAAAAGAGACCCAGAGGCGCCACTTGCTGCTTCTTCTGGAAGGGAGGACTGGTGCAGAGAACCACGCTGCTGTTCGCTGCGGTGGCGATCGCAAAGCCGTTGTCGCCAAACGCGCAGTACAGCTGCTGCTGTGAGCGCTGACGCATCGCCGAGAAGTCCCCCTTGAGTGCGACGTTCGCTCCACCGTCGACAGATCCAACTGACGGCTCCAGTGTGCGTATCACCGGTGTTTCGAAGCTCTCGAAGACAAGATCTCTCTCTGAGGAGTAAAGATCAACTCCGCTCGACCGGACGGAGAACGATACTCGACAACCAGAGACCACAGTCGGAGACTCGCACATCAGCTTCTGTGGCGACATGTACGTTGCCTGCACTGCAATCTCTCCAAAGACGCACTCGAGCGAAGCTTTAAATGCGAATTTGGCGCCAGACACTGTTACTGTTGTTCCGCCGCGGGTCCATCCGAACGCTGGCTGAATGTGGTGAATCTCGGCTCTTGGATGGTACGCGAACGTGAAATTGGTGCTGAACAAGAGCGTGGAGGTACCGAACTGGAGCGAAATCGCCTGGCTTTGTTGGTTTGTGGCCCGCGGAACGACGCACTTGATCTCGAAGGGAGAATCGCTCGCACCGACGACTTCCTGGCTTCCGAAGACACACTTGACTGGCCGCACTGCAGGGAACCTCTGGCCGCGGATTGTGATTTTGTATCCGCCATCCATTGACCCGCTGGTTGGAGAGATGCTCTGCACCACGAAGTTCGCAACGTGGTCGAAGAGGACGACATTTGATACCATGTTGTGTCCACTCTGAGCCAATCGAACTGTGACGGCTCCGGTTGGCACCAAGTCAGGCACAAGACACATCAGCTTTCCATCTTGTCTTGATACTGCTCGGGTTTGCCACTGTGCGCCAAATGGCAGTTCGCTCGAGAGGTCGAATTCACACGTCAGGTTGTCGCCATTTCCCATCAGATTCCGCCCAGTGACCACCACCATCGTGTTGCTGTTTTCTCCAGACACCATCTCTTGAGTGAGGCTCACTGTGTCGATCTTTGGCTCTGCGACGTACGACACCGAGAACGCTTGCTGCAACACTGTCACCCCATCGAGCGAAAGTCGGAGTGGCACCATTGCTGAAGGAGCGAATGGCGGCGCTCGACAGCGCACGAGAGAGCTGTTCACAAACGTCCCAGGCGTGAGAACGTCGTGGAATCGGCACTGGAGCTCTGGCGAGAAGAAGAAGCCTTGACCGACCAAATCGATGTCCGTCGAGCCCTCGGTGCTCACTACTTGCGGTGAGATGGAGTGAACCCCTGCCTCCGATTTGAACACGAACGACAACTCCTGGTTTCCTGGCAACAGGGACGACTCCGGAAGAAGCTGAAACCCGGTAGTCCCCATCTGGTGTCTTGGACTCATACACTCGAGCGTCGTGGAGGATTTGATCGTCGCAGGTGAGTTCGTCCACCGCACTGCTGATGAAGCTCGAAAGCCGCACGCGAGGTTCATCCAGGGCTGGAAACCTGAACCTGTCACAGTCAGTGTTGTTCCCCCATACGAAGCGGCAGCTGACGGTTCCACTTTCACGAGTTGAACAGGGGAGTGCACTGTGAACACTGCGGATGTTGACACGAAGTCCCGACCGTTTGGAGTGATGTACATGATGTACTCTCCCACGTTCAGCGGAGGAACTGTGCAGCTAAACTCTGTTGAGAGATTGCCGATGCCTCCAGTCGCCTCAACACTCTCACCCTCTTGCATGTCGCCCACGAATTTGCATCGGCCTGGCTGATAATCGTCCAATCCAATTCCACGAACACTGATGTTGACGAGCCCCATCGTTGAGCCAAACGCTGGAGAGAGCGACACACTCGTTGGAGTACTGACGAAGCGGATCGTATCTTCAATGAGCACTGTTCGCTGCTCTCGTTTTTCTCGCGAGTCGATGAGCACTGCAAATGGCATTGCCTTCACCGACTCGACACTGGGGGTCAAGCAGCGAAGCTTCGTGGCGGAAACGTACTCTGCTGTTAAAATCGCGATGTCATCGGCTCCAAATCTGCAAAAGACTTGGTCCATCGGAGTGAAATACTGTCCTGAGATCTCCACAACGTAGTTCCCTCGGGCTGCTGGGAACACCTGAGGTGAAAACTCGTGAACGAAGAGCGGTGGCTGGTATTCGAGCGCGAATGCTCCCAGCACCTCGCCGTTTGCGCCGCACAACACTTCGAGAGAGTAGTTCCCAGGAGGGTTCTCAGGAATCGGACACTCCAACGTACGCTCAGAGGTCACCTTCCCTTCGACTACTGTACCACCGACGCGACAGGAGATGTTCATACTCAGCCCAAAGCGAAAACCCGACACAGTGATCGACTGCACTTGACTTGCTTGGACAGTTCGAGTTGACACGCCGTTCATCAATGAAGGACACGCGAGGCGATTCTCGACCGGTTCTTCTCGCTGGCGGTGGCGTACATTCTTCAGCAGCTCCTTCATACTCCATGGCCCACCATCGCTGGGGAAAGCGAGACCTCTGCATGAGATCGCTTGCTTACTGGAGTTCATCAGCCTTCTTTGATCCGAGACTTGTCCGTTTACGAGACATTTGAAATCGTCATTGTCAAAAATCAGCGAGCTGGAGGCATTGTTGACTGCAACTCGGTATTGGCTGGACAGTAGCTCTGCCTGGGATGGCTGAGACTGGGTGTAAAGCGTCACGTTCAACGCATTCGCGCTCACTTCAAGGCCGTTGAGACTGACTCGAAGCAGCAACACAGGCTCGCCGCCAGTCATCAGCATCATCGGGACTCGACACGTGATCACAGACTCGTTCACTCTCGTCGCCAGCACTTCCATGTTGTCGAATCGGCAGCTCGTTTCAGGAAACTGCTTGAAATTGGTGCCAAACACTGTGATCTCCGACCCCGCTGAAGCGAACCACCTGTCTTCTTCAGGAGATACGCGGGAGAGAACCGGCGTCGCAAAAGCCCAGACTTCCAATCCAGTGTCGGACCACGACGCGTTGTCTTGACTGACGCGGAGCTCGAACTTTCCTGGCACAAGCATAGGAGTGACGCACCGCAAGGTTGTCTCCGACATCACCAAACCGTCCACAATGATATCTCCAAAGCGACACCGCACCGACAGCGCTGCAGAATACAGATTGTGTGCTGTGATGAGCAGTTGAGCTCCTCCGCGTTCGTCAAACCTCGATGGGTATGCGAATCTCGGCTCAACAGCTCGGATCACGCGAACACGGGCATGGGTTTGGAAACTCGTCCAAACACTCGCTGAGGTGAGCAGCTCGACCGTAAATATCCCTGTGAGCGACGCGTTGAATGAGCACTTGACTTCAGTTGACGACGCCGACAGCAAACTCGCTGACACACCAGAGAAGCGACAGCCAACCACGTGCACGGAATCGAGCGCCTCGCCCTGGATCGTCATCGGCACTGACTGCGTAGACTGTGAGACGATCGACGGGAGAACTCTCGACACTGTCGGAGATGGTAGATACGTGAACACACTCGGCCCGTCGTTGTCCCCACTTTCAGCAGATGAATTGGCGATTTGGACTGCGACCTTGACATCTCCGGTACGCAGCGTCATGGGGGCGATGCAGCTGAGTTGAGAAGCGTTGAAAGCTCTCGACATGACGCGCTGCTCGCCAAAGATGCACTCGAGTTCGTCGAGTAGCGAGAAGACACCGAAGACTTGAACGATCGTACCACCGGAGACTGGACCTTTCTGTGGAGAGATGTGGTCGATCGCAAAGTTCGGCAGCACTTCGTACGAGAGCACAACTGGAGGAATGGAGGCGACGAAGTCCAGCCCGTTGTTCGCAATGCGCACTCGCTTTACTCCCGACGGCATGTACGGAACTGCGCATTCCACTTCAGACGGCGACAGGAACGTTGCTAGTGACTCAACTCCGTCAAAGCTGCACTTGAGATACTTGGAGTCGATGAAATTGGCTCCATGGACGACCGTTGTCACTGCTCTAATCCTAGAAGGGGAGCCTCTGACCGGATTGACTCGATAGATCACCTCTGATGAAACACTGGTGAACGCGGTGAAGTCGTTCCGGACTTCATCGACTCCGTTGACCAAGAGCCCGAGCGTGTGACGACCGAGCTTTAGCGACGGTGATGGACAAGTCAACAGCGTGTTGGAGCTTGCGAACGACGCTTGAACTGTGACTTCGCCGTCAAAGACGCATTGATATGTGAAGCGCGGCGAAAAGTTCTCTCCCGTCACAGAAATCAGAGTGCCTCGCCCCCCTGCGCCGAACGTAGGTGAAGTCTCCGAGAGTCGAGCTGGAGCGAAGTACGTGAACAGCAGCGACACTGACTCCATGCCGCCGTCGGAGATCCAAAAGTCGACGTCCTGCGTCACGTTCAGTCGCAGCATCGGTGGGGAAGTGCAGTACACCGTTGTGTTGGACACAACATGTCCTCTCACACTCATGTCCCGGCTGAAATGGCACACCACGCGACTTTCGAGAGCAGAGAACCCGGCGCCGTCCACCTTGACAAGCGATCCGCCCATTGCAGATCCGAGCGAGGGCGTCAACTTACGAGCTTGCACAGGATTCGCCACCGTGACTGTTGTGACTTGCTGCCCGGCGGAGATCAGCGTGCTTCCTTGCATCAGCGAGACTTCGCAGACGCCAGTCGAGGTAAAACTCGGCACGGCCTCGCACGCAATCACATCCTGGGAGATGAACGTCGCTTGGCTTGTGTAAGACGCCACGACGACTTTGCCGCTATTACAGGAGAACTGGCACACCACCCTTTGCGACTGGAAGCAAAACTGCCCTCGCACTTCAAATGGCTGAGTGAGTTGGACTCCGACCGCGACTTTCTGAGGCCAAATGCTGTCGATCACCGAAGGCTTCATGAACTCGAGGTACGCGAACCCATTCCTCTCCACCAAAGCGCCAAAGGAGCCGCTGCCGTCTTCGCCATCTTCATACCCGAGTGATAACTCTACCATCGAGTGATTCACAGCAGGCGGGAGATTCGGAACTGGGCACTTGACGAGTGTCGAGTTGACTGGTACGCCGAGTGTCTTGAAGAAGTTGCCGAAGTGGCACGTCGGATACCTCCCCACGTCAAAGTTCGAGCCGAACACGCTCAGCGTCGGAGGGAAACTATTCCCAAAGACAAACACTTGAGGAACCACTGAGCTCACGTGAGGGCCGTCAACAAACTCAAAGTGAAGTCCACTGTCGACTTGCTCGCCTCCAGCGTCGATAGCCAATGAGAACGACGTGTTCCCACTCGAGAGACGCTGCGGTGGAGTGCGGCAAATGGCCGAGGAGGAGTTTGAAACAATCGCTGGAACGCACACCTCGCCAAAGCAGCACTGCATGTCTGGTAGGAAGTCTTGACCAGACAGCGTCACAACAGAGTTTCCCCTCCTTGGACCACGAAATGGCCATAGTCGCGCAACTTGTGGGGTGTTGACAACCTCCAATGTTCGGTTTGACGAAACAAAGTCGACTCCGTTGAGACTGATCTCGATCCTGTAGTGCTCTGGACTTGGGAAGTTGATGGGCGTTGCGCATCCGATTTCGTACGGAGACCTCCACTTTCCAGTTGACACAGCCGTGATCTCGAAATCTTTCTCTGCTCGGAATAGGCACTGGATACTTGTGGAATAGACGAAGACGCTGCCTTTCACTGAGATCGAAGCGGTCGTGGCGTTAAAGAGCACTCGATTGGGACTCACTTCGCTCACGACAAAATCCTGTGTGTAGCGGTAGAGCAGGTGATTGCTGGACACGCCACGCGAGCGATAATACAACCGCACTGGGATTTGCCACGCACGGTCCTCTTCGATGCCATTCACAAAGCATCGAGCAACCGAATCGTTCACGATTGCAGCGGGAGCGTATGTAACTTGTGCACTCCCCTCCCAGCCGAACGCGCACTCCAACGACTCGAAGCGACTCAGACTCACGCCTGAAAGCAGTACGGCGTTTACTCCGCGAACTGATCCGGTGGACGGGATGAGCGCACGAAGCTGGAGGGACTCGGAGCCGTCGAACTGGACGAGAAGTGGATCGGAGAAGAGCACTCCGTCGTTGGAAACTGTCACGCGGAAGATATCGCCGGTGTTGCTTGTCGTTAGCATCACGCACTTGAGACTGTTTGCATCTGCTAGAGTGGCGACAACTCTCTCTCCTTCAATGTCACAGACGAGCGTCGACGACGTGTTCGAAAACCCTTCGCCTCGAATCAGGAAGCTGAGTCTGGATAGGTCTCCTCCATCTCCTTGAGTACGAATGCTTGGCGAGTTCACTGTCGCATTCCAGAGCTCAGGAACAACAACGTAGCTGAACGCCACCGAGTCATCGGTTTCTATCGCCGCCAACGCAATCGAAAGGTGAGTTGCACCGAGGACTTCGAACGACAGCTGAGTGCCCATCGCTACATTGGGTTGAGGTGGCGCAACGCAGTAAATCCTGTTGTCGAATTCGCACACGGCGTCGACAAGCTCGAGTCCGAAGCGACATTTGAACGACTGCATTGAGCTAAAGCCAAACCCGTAGACGGAAATCTGCTCGCCACCTCTTGTACTGCTCTGTGCTGGATAAACCGAGAGTACCTTTGGCGCGATCGTATAGTAGAACCAACTCTTCTGAGAGTACACCAGCGAACCGTATTCGTCCACGAGCTCCACTGATACAACTCCATCCAGTTTGCTGCTTGGAGTGACGCAGGTCATGACTGAGGAGGAATCGCGAATTCTCACTGGACTGCACGAAGTCTGATTGAAGCAGCACGACCAGTTCCCAATTCCTTGGGCGAGGCTTCGCTGGTTCAAGACGATCTGAAGCTCAGTTCCTCCTGAGAGAGATCCATAACTGGGGGAAATGCTCCATGGAGCAACGCGAGACGACGGAATGTCGACCGAGAAAATCGATCTCCCTTGGTCCACCAAGCCTGCTGACTTGGTCCAGACGTTCACGACCACGCTACTGCCATTCGTAACACTCCACAACGGCATCGGACAGCTCAGCATCGTAGCGTTTAGCCATTGCGCTGGGACGGAAAACGACGCTACATCGCGACTGAAGCGACAGAAGAAGTCGACTTGAGGGCTGAAATCGTATCCGACCAGCGTAATCAGCTGCAGTTCATTGGAGAAGGCACTTGACGTCGGGACAAGCGGCGGCACGACACGCACAGCGCGCAGCTCTGGCTCGGCGAAGAGCGTGACGTTGAAGCCCGAACTGACCAACTCGCTAGAGCTGACGCGGAGGAGCACTTGTGCATCTTCAGAAGAGACCACCATCGTTTCCGCATCGCTCGTCGAGGTGATAACGCACACCACCAGCGAACTGGACTTCCATCGCGCTGGAATCAGTTGATCCCGACTGGAGAAGCGCAAGAGGCAGGCAAGATCGCTCGAGTCCGCAAAGTTGCGACCGATGAGAGAGATCACGGTGGCGACGTTTGCCGAGTAGATCTGCTTCCGAGGCACCACGTTGTACACTGTCGGCGGCTCCACGAATCGGAACGTGACCTCGGTTGAGCGCACCCAGCCGATCGAGCTGTTGCCAAACGCCAGCTGCAGTGTGGTCGTCCCCGGTTGAGTTGCTGCTGGAGTTGTGCACATCACATGCGTCGAGTTTTGCCGAGTCCCACTTCCACACAGAGTGCTGCTGAAGCAACACCGCACTTGGAACTCTTCGCTCACGTTTGCGTGCAGTACTTGAACCACTGAGTGTCTCGATGTGAGCGCACTTCTCGGGTCTGCCGACACAAGTACCGAGGTCGGAAGAACTCGCATGTCGATGATCTTGCCAGCGAAGAATCCATCGAAACCTGATAATTGGAGTACGACAGTCGATGCTTGCGGGAAATAATACGGAGGCGCTCGACACGATGCGCTTGTTCGGTTCACGTACGTTGCTGGCACTGGGATTCCGTTGAACACGCACACGAGTGACGAGTCAGGATCGAATCCCGACCCGGAGACTGCGATGTCCGTGCTCCCTATGCTCGAGAGTAGCAGTGGGAAAGCTGAATCCAGTTGAAATGGCTCCAGGATTGAAAGCGGGTACGCGTTCCCCCAGTCTTGTCCGTTCCAACTGATCGCAACGCTCGAGTTCCTGGGGTTTCCCCCAGAGAACCCCCCGAGCTGAAAGTCGGGAGGGTCACAAATCAGCAAGGAGCTGGAAATCCTACTCGCCCTTGTTGATATGTTATTCACCTCGCCGCCGAAGATGCAAAGCAGACTGTCCGTCAGAGGGAGACTGGATCCAAAAACCTGGAGACTCTGGTTGAAGTTTGCTGGGATGCCTCTTGGATACACACTCGCAACTTGAATCTCGCTTACGTACACGAACGGAGGTGCCAGTGGGATGGTTATCGATGAGCTTCGATCACTTAGCGCGACAGATGCCTCGCCACGATTGTCGGTGTCTGGGGCCGTGCGACACGCGATGGCCGTTGAGTTGATGACCGATGCAGGTGTCCTCGTGATTTCGCTGAAGACGCACTCAAACACCGTGTTGTTCTGGAAATTCTCGCCCCGCAGCACGATTTGGGTCCCTCCTGTGCTTGATCCAAGTGCTGGGGAATAGTGCGAGATTGCTGGGTCTGGAATGTACCGGAAGATGAGCTCTGACGCGTTCAAGGACCAGAAATAGTCAACTCCATTCGCGCTAACCTGAAGAGAGCACGTGTCACTGAAGGAATCAGTAGCAGGAGGCGAGACACACGCGACAACAACGGAGCTGTTTGCTGGTTTTCGAGTCGCTGGCACGATCGAATATCCAAATCTGCACGTGTAGCTCGCATTCACTGGACTGGACGAGTCAAGCACGATTTGCACTTCAGTCCCGCCCTGAGCAAATCCGACCAGAGGAGAGATGGAGAGGATCTTCAGATCGCCCACAAACCCAAACGCTTGGTCTTGGACAACAGTGACGGTGTCCACCACCACTGACATCGCTATCGACGACACTGAGCGGCTGAAGCCTGGAACGGGGCAGTCGACTTCGGTATCTGACATCAGCGAGCCTTGCACGACGATCGGTAACGGCGGAGGCCGCGAACTTGTGTCTTGAAACACACAGTCGACGCGGACAGCTGAAGAAAAATCCGATCCAGCGATCGTGAAGACAGTCTTGTTGTGAAGCATCCCACTCGAAGGGATCACCGAGTACGCGTCCGTAGTACTGAAGAATTCAATCAGGAGCACGTTCTCGGACACCACGGTTGCCCCATCGACAGCCAGCCGTAGAGGCACCAACTCCTCTGGGTGAGGCGGCGAGAGACATCGGATTTCCTTCTCAGACAGAACTGTTCCTGGCACGGAAATCGATCCGAAGACGCAGCTGATGCCAGCAAAGACCAAGTCTTCCGTTTCCACGACGATGCTCATGTTTCCAGCAACAAGTGAGCGCGCAGGAGTCACATTTTTCAGCTGAATCGCAGAGATGTACGTGAAGTACGCAGTCGAGTCGCTGCGGTCAACTTCGTTGCCGTTCACGACCACGGAAATCGGGACGGACACTGGTTTGCCGACCGCCGCCGGCACAGCACAAACAATGGACGAGTCGTTCACCGCAAACGCCTTGACTCGAAATCTCCCGATCACGCAGCTCAAGCTGACAAAGCTGGGCGTTCGAAGTAAACCAGTCGAGTATGTCGACACTGTCATGTTGTATCCGCCCGCGACCAGTCCAAGTTGAGGAGACAGAGCTGCGATCCGGATATGCTCGATGACGGTGAAGTGGAACGCGGCTAGAACTGTGCGAGTACTTCTCGCGAGCACCACTTGCAGGGTCGTTCGAAATGACTCTAGCCGAAGAGATGCAGGAACGAGACACTGCGCTACGGTGCTTGACAGAATGGTCACCGGAGTTGAAGCTATGCCGAGATAACTGCACCACAGCTGGTGGTGAATGCTGTCAAATCCTTGACCGAGGAGTGTCGTCATCGTTCCTCCGGACTGCCCAGCAACAAGAGGACTCGCAGATATCACGACTGGAGCAGGGATGAACCGAAGAAGATACGGGAGTTTGTTGTCACGGACATCGGCATCGTTCGCGCCGTCCAACGACACGTCGAGAGAGATCCAGGCGTTCGGGTTCTGAAGCTGCGGGACTGTGCACGAAACTGCTGACGAGTTCATGAAGACAGCGTTACTCTGCTGAACTGGACTTGACCCAAAGAAGCAGCTCAGCAGGTCAAGGTTCGGAAAGTTTGAGCCGAAAACCACCAGCCGCTCGCCTCCTTCGATGATGCAGGAAGGATTCGATCCCGATACCAGCGGGCGTGCTGATTGTCGTTTTGACAAAGAAAGATGCGCGAATCACAAGGTCAGTATGAGCTAGACTGCCAACACTCACAATAATGACTGCGCAATCACTCACCGTATACAGAGAACTTTTGGGGTGTCTGGTAGCGATGTGCCTCTGTGAAAGCAAGTTCGAGGCTGACTTGTTCCATTGAACCACGCCCAGAGAGAAGCATACGCGGAGACTCGCACTGCACCTTCGTCGAAGCCACGAAAGTCGCTGGCGTGCTGTTCGTGCCATTGAATACGCACGCCATGAGCTCAGTCTGAAAGAAGTTTTGCCCCATCACCGTGATCATTTGCCGCCCACTCTCCAGTGCGTAGCTTGGAGACACCGAGGATATCTTGGGGGCATCTACACAAGAAAAGGGAGAGTCAGTTAGCTTGTTATATGGACTCGGATCATCTGTTCAGTGGTGCAAACGGTAGCATTACCTGTATAAGTGAAGGTCAAAGATCTCGAGAACTCTTGCTTGTTGGTCGTCAGTCGCAACTCCACTGGGCCAGGAGCTCGAACCGGAGGTGCTTGACACTCGATCTCTGATGCTGAAATGAAGCGCGCGGGGACACTGCTGGCGTTGCCAAACAAACAAACCATGTTCGCAACGTAGGGGAAGTCTTCCCCAGTGACGCGCACCCTAGTCCATCCAGTCGATGGGCCACTAGCTGGTATTAGCGAGGTTGCCACCCATGGCGACTCGAACGTGAACGCGATCGGGTTTGAGTAAAACGTCTCTCCATCGGTGACCATGACGAAAGTCTGGTTTGGAGAGTACACGTCGTTGGTATTCGCCGGCGATGAGCACTGCAACTCAGTGTCTGACACGATGCTGGCGTAGACTGGGAAGTTTGGACCGAACTGACAACGAAGTCCGACTTTTTGCCATTTCTTGAAACCCAGACCAGTAACGGCGACTTTTGTTCCACCTTGGCTCTGCCCACGCGACGGAGACAGACTCAGGAGAACGCAGCTCGCGTCGGAAGCTGCTTGCTTGAGCGCCAAGTTGATGACAGAGTCTTCGGTTTCTGAAAAATCGGGGAGGTGACTCAAGCTGACGAACACGACTTCGTATCCGAAGAACGACGGGGACCTCGAGTACGTCAGCGACTGTATCATCGTGTTCGCATCTTCAGCGGATCCACTGAATTCAAGCCAGGGAGATGGCGCAACATCAACACCTGGCGGTTGCGTCTGGACTTGGCCTTTCACGTTCTGAAGATCCCCCGACAGTTGAAGTTTTCCGAACATCGACATCACCTGGAGACGAGCATACACTTTGTCAGCCCCCACCGCACTCAGCGCAGTCTTGACGCTGTATCCGCGCAGAGTCACGGTAAACAGCGTCGAGGGAGTGACCACTACCGGGTCGTCTTCGCTCTGAATCTCGATCGAGATCGTTCGACTCACGTCGGAAATCGTCTGGTCACGCTCGTTGTAGTCGATCACGCGTATCGCGAGCTGTTCGCCATGCTGCCGAGTGTTGAAGTCTCGATCCGGTCTGTACTTGATCTCGAACAGTGCGGCGTTCACATCCTGCAGAGATCCTTGGAACCGGACAAACTGATCCAGACTTCCTTCTCCTTCTAAGAACGTCAGGTTCGTGACTGATGATCCGAGCGAGATGACTCCGCTGATGACAGACATCTGAACCTCGAAGACGGCATCGTTGTTCACTGGGAAACGCACGTCGGCATCGTACACGCTGACGCCAAACACGCTCATTTCGTCGTCTTCCACCATAAACTGCGTCGTTGGGACGATGAGCTGAGGCTCGTCGTTCACGGAGCTGATAGCCACCTTCACACTTGCTTCGTCGGAGGTCGTTGGACTGAACCCGGTGCTGCTCTGGTCCGTGACCACGACTCGGAGAGTGTCTTCGCCGTACCAGTTCAGATACGCTTGGTACGTCATCCGTGATAGAATCGCGTTGACGCTACTGAGAGGTCCGCTGAACAGCACGAACTCGTTGCGAACCCCATTTCCAGACGAGAACGTGATGCCTTGTGTTGGCTTGAGCGTCAGCACGCCATGGGCCACCGTCATGCGAATCGTCACATCATAATCCAGATCCATTGAGCCTTGCAAGTCGCTGATGGAAATCCCCGTGATGTCGAGCTGCTCGTCTTCACGTCCGTGGACTTCTGTCGGCGCTACAACTCTTGGGTCGTTGTTCCACGCGTTGACGGAAAGAAACACAGACGCGTACGAAGACGCGTGGTCGGAGATGAAGCTCACGGAGGTCCACTTGCTCCCGTCGACGTTCTGCCATTGAAGACGAGCTGTGTGTGTGCCTCCAGGTAACAGAAGCACCATGCTGGCTCTGGCGTTCTTGATGCCGCGCACTTTCCCGTCGACGTAGGCCGAAAGGTGACGGTACGCGACCCCATCCACCACCAACCGACTTTGCACGCGGCTCCAGTGTTCCTCGGTCCAGCTCTGGAACTGCGGGTTGTCGCGTTGCGCCAATGGCAAGTTGTAGCTCAGAGTCACTTGACTCGCCTTGGGCAGGCTGAACTGAAGCACCGAGTCGCCGACGTCCGACCACTCGCTGGAGGAGGCACCTTTCTTCAACTGACCGAGGCTGTACACGGAAAGCGAGCTCAGGTTCCGCTCACCCACTGCAGCGAGCACTCTTCCCATCGCAAACCCATCGATAGCAGAGGGCGACGAGTACCACGGACGAGTCGATCCACCCAGTCGTTTCCAATAGAGCACGACGCTGTAGTCCCCTGGCTGGAGAGTCAGGATGACGCTGCCCTGAAGGTTGATTGTGGCCTTCGTGCTGCCTTCCAGGATGCCGTACGAGCCCGTTTCTCGATACCGAAGGCCGTTGATCTCAAGCACAGTCTCAATCTCATCACGAGCACCGCTTTCTGGCATTCATGGCAACCATTCAAAGTCAAATGGGTGAGCCAGACTGTCCGCTTAAGCACAGCCAGCGATCGTTTAGTGCGCACCTTGGACGTAGTGGACAAGCTCGGGGCGCACTGGCAACTGGTAGAAAATCCGGAACGAGGCTGTTTCTGAAAGTCGAAAGTGCAGCGCCATGTCTGGCACAGTCTCCCACGTGCCGATGCTCAGTAGCGAGACCGACTCGAGCGGCTGCATGTGCCAAACGTACCGATGCTGCGCGGACACGACGAGGCTCCTGCCGCCGACAAAGCCGTCCAGGAGCTCGCTCGAAATGACCCACAGACTGATCTTCGTGCCACGCTTCCTCCACTGCAGCTTCACGTCATGGTGACCGGCGAAGAGCGTCAGCACCAGATACCCGCTGGCCGTTGTGACGAGCGGCTCGCGGTCGCCCACGGTCGTGGCAGATTGGCGATACGGCAGTCCGTTGACAACCACTCGAAACGCGAGCTCGTCTTCTTCGGTGGACACCGCCGAGAGCTCGCGCGTCTCCTCTATCCGCGAGACGGAGACGTCGTAGGAGATCATGGCCAGCGCTTCGTTCGGGAGCTGCACGGCCACGCTGGTATCGGGAACGTCGAGCCACTTGTCATTCGGTGTGGACAGATACGCGGGCGTCAATGGGCTCGCACACCACATGAGCTGCGGGTCGAGCACGGCAGTCACTATCATCCATTGCCCATACACGATTCGCTATCAGCATTATTGGCAAACATACTATGAACAGAGCGCGCGCGTTCATACCTGCGTTCAAATAGCACGCGCACAGCAGCAGGGCGTAAAGGATTACAGAGAGCGCCCACAAGCGGCGGCGACGACATCGCGAGCAGGTTGGCGTCATATTTTGTTCCCCTTGGTCGTTGTGGCAAAGCCTGTGCGTGGGTCGCGATTGGCGCAGACAGACGATCTTGCAAATGCCGCACGCAGCGTATCCTGATCACCCGTCCACACGCGTCGCTCTTCTATTCATAGAGAGGAGAGCAGCCGAAGAGTCCATTCCCCAGAAGATCCACTCGGACGTCCACGCGAAGCGTCGCGTCGCGCACACACAGCGCGCCATTTCCGTTGAATCGCGCAATTCCGCAATCGCGCAGCAGCGTGGCGTCAAAACAGATGCAGAGAGGGTTTCGACACAATTCAGAGAAACAAGTGCCAGCATTCCATAAACCTCTTAACCTGATATCGGGTAAACATCTATTCGAATCGTCCTATTTTCTTTTTGCCTATCTGTCGACTTTGGAGTAAAGCTGAAAACGCAAAGGCAAAAGGGGGGCGAAAGGGGGAGTCGAGCTGAAAGGATAACGGGCTTTCGTTGGTGGAAGCAAAAGCGACCGAGCGAACGAGCAAGATCGACGAGCGCGGGCAGGCGGCGCGTGCGAGAACAGGAGCGAGCGAGTGGACCCCGGAGCAGCAGCAGCAACAGAGGAAGAGGCAGACAGGCAGGCGCACGTGCGAACGCATCGCCTCTCACTCTATCGTACATAGCAAGCTGCAGCGGAAGCGCGCGGGAGAACGGATTCCGTGTGACAGAAAGAACCCAAGAAAAGAAACGGAAAACAGCAACAAGCAGATCGAAGAAGCATGGCGTCGTCCTCGGATGGTGCGTGTGTGTGCTCTGCTGCGCTTTTGTGAGAATGGCGTTGCGGATAGTGATTAACGAGTGTGTGGTTGTGTGCATGGTGATGCATGGGTGATCTCTTGGTGTGAACAGATGAACCTCTAGGAGGCGCGTCGCCGACGGTGTCCGACTCGGACTCGGGCGCCGAAACGAAGGCGAAGGAGACACCGAAGAAGCGCAAGTTGAGCAAGTCGTCGAGCAAGAAGTCGTCGAAGAAGAAGGTCAAGAAGTCGAAGATCGTGGAGGACAGCGACGACGACGAGGGCGAGAAGGTTGGTTGGCTCATAGCGCCGCTGTGTGTGTGGAAGTATGCGTTTACGAGTAGAAATTGCTCACGTTTCCATCACTGGTGTGTGTGTGTTTGGTCTGCAGCGCCCCAAGTCGGCATTCATTGAGGACGAAGCGTCCGAGAGCGATGACGCGGACGAGCGTGGCGGTGGCAATTCCGACGACTCTGATGACGACGACGACGAAGGCGAAGACAAGAACGAGTACGAGAACGACGGCTTCGTGGTCGACGATCTCGATGACGAGGAAGAGTCGGACGACGATGGCGGTAAGCAAGCGCAGAGCTGTCGTGTCTGCACTGGGCATACGATGAGCATCCGTTGCTAAACTGCGGTCTTTGTGGATCGCTATGGCTGTCACTTGTCTCTCTCTAACAGGACGACATCGTCGGCGCCGCAAGAAGAAGGAGAAGAAGCTCAAGCGGTTGAAACAGAAGGTTGAGGAGATCGACGACGAAGATCTCATGCTCGTGCGCGAGAACATGGGCATGGACGCCGGTCCGACGCGTAGCGACAGCGAAGACGACGACGACATGGGCCGCTCGTCCTCGAAGAAGCGCAAGGGCGACGACTCGGGTCTGATGTCGCGCGAGCTCAGCTACCGCATGTTTGGTGACTCTGACGAAGAGGAAGAGGACTCGGCGCCCGCGCGCAACAACAACTACCTTGGCAACGACGAGTACGAGAGTGACGACATTGACGAGTTCATCGTTGACGACGACGAAGAAGGACGCGAAATGCCGCGTCGCCGCCGAAAGCAGGAGCCGCTGCCGTCGTCGATGCAAGGTCCGTCAGTGTACCAAATGGGCGAAGCTGAAGAGCTCTTTGGCGACATGGATGGCTTCCTCGAGGCCACGCGTGGCGGAAAGGTGAGCGAAGGCAGCGCCGCAGTGCCAAAGTCCAAGAAGGCGATGCTGTTGGAGAAGTTCGAGCCGAGCGTGCTGAGAGAACATATGATGACGCCGGAGATCATCTCTGTGCGCGATCGTGATCTTCCCGAGCGATACCAGGACATCTTCGCCGACCGCGAGTTCCCAGATGCAGAAGACCGAGCGGAGGAATCGGAGTGGATCAGTGACTTTATTATCAAGAGCATGGAGCGAAAGGGTCAGCGCCACCCTGCTGCGTCGCGTGGAGAGATTGTGTCGGCTATCGACAGTGTTCTGCGATTCTACCACGACGAGAAGCTCGAGCCAGCGTTCGTGCAGCGATACTACAAGGAGTACTGGAAAGTGGCGGGGTTGCACACCGAGCACTTGTACGAGATTTTGGATTTGGACGTGAAGTGGGACAAACTGGACCGAAAACGCAAGTCGCTCCAAGCAGGCATCCAGCGCGCGGTGGACGCAGCAGGTGCCAAGGAATCGCGTTTCGTGCGTGAGTGCTACGAGCGTCTCTTCCAGAAGCCGAACGAGAAGGTGTACCAGGATCTGTCCGAGTTCTTTGCGCTGGACGCGCAAGAGTCGGCGTCGAATGAGCTTTCTGCAAGCGACCGCAAGTTCCGCCGTCCCGTGCGCCGCAACTTCTACCAGATCTGTACTAAGGCAGGACTGCGCCCACTGTCGGTCGCGTTCACGATGAACGCCACTGTCTTGGGTGGCATTGTCGCTGGGATTGAGCAAGATGACTCTCTGCGCGATGTGCCGACCCCCGAAGAGAGTCCGGGTGTCTATGCGCAGAAGTACACGTCCAAGGAGTTCCCGACGGTCGATGATGTGATGAAGGGTGCACGACACATTGCAGCGAGCAAGGTGGCCGCCGAGCCGAACATCCGCAAGTGCATCCGTGACCTGTTTCGCCAGAACGCGCGCCTGTACACCGATGCGACGTTGAAAGGAAGAGAAGAGATCGACGAGTTTCACTACGGCCATGGTATCCAGTACCTTGTTGGGATGCCTGTGCCGGAGGTCTTCGAGAGCAAGGACATGTGGCTGAAGATTGTGCGTGCCGAGAAAGAAGGGTTGCTGACCGTCACCATTATCAACGATAAGGCGCAGGACCTGCTGGACCCGTTGGAGCCGATCTACCTCGCTGCTGGCAACGACTCTGACGAAGAGTGGCAGACCCAGCGTCACTTGGTGCTCCAGGAAGCCATCAACGCGTTTATGATCCCATCGTTCGAGAACGAGCTGAAGCGGGATCTGCTGATCGCATCGCGCGAAGCGGTCGTGAAGGACTGTGGTAACGTCATGAGAGAGCGCCTGTCCGTCCGTCCGTACGAGCCAGCAGACGGCGTTGACCCTTTCGTCATCTCGATCTGGATTGAAGGAGGTATGGATGCAATCGCGCACATTGTGGCGCTTGACGAGAACGGAGAGCTGGTGGACAAGACGCAGGGCTACTGCAGACGTGAGGAGAAGCACATCCAGAAACTGACCGACACGCTGTACAAGTTTCTCCAGGAGCACTCGCGCACGCACGTGGTGGTGATCAACATCTCGGCGGGCTTCAAGTGCATGGACATGGGTGACTTGGTGGACGCGCTCCGTCGTCAGCTGGGACGACAGGATGCCTCGCGCTTTGGCACCAAGGACGGCCGCGACTTCCTTGATATTGTATTTTTAAAAGACGACGTGCCGAGCATGTACAGTCGCTCAAAGCGCGCGGAGCTCGAGTTCCCAGAGGAGTCGGAAGCCGTTCGAGCGTCCATCGGTCTTGGGCGATACCTGCGCAACCCATCGTCCGAGCTCTGTGCTATGTGGGGCAACGTCTCGCTGGACGAGCCAAGTCGTGGACGTGAGCTGCTATACCTGAACGTGAACCTGATGCAGCACTCGGTGGTGAAAGACACGCTGCTGCGAGAGTACGACCGAGTGTTTGTCCAGGTCATCAACAAGTTTGGCGTCGACATCAACCTGCTCGCGAATCACAAGCACACGTCGTACCAGCTGCAGTTCATCTGTGGCCTGGGTCCAGTCAAGGCTGCTGCGGTGCTCGACAAGGTGCGTGCGAAGAGCTACATTGATCGTCGCCAAGAGCTATTGTCGAAGGGTTTTGTGGGCAAGATCGTCTACCGCAACTGTGCTGGCTTTGTTCGCATTCGCGAGCGTGACGCGCTGAAGGATCTGCCGCTCAACCCGCTGGACGACACTCGCATCCACCCGGAGAGCTACTACATGGCGGTGAAGATGTGCGGCGATGCGAACAACAACTCGACCATCGACATGTACGATCCGAACCAGTACTCGTTTGCCGTCGAAGACACGATGTTCCAGTCTGCCTCTGCGATTCGCAGTCGCAACGCGCCTCCAAACAAGCGACTGGATGACGCAGACATCCAAGATGCGCTGGCAGAGCTCGATTTGCCAGCGTACGCGAGCCGACTGGAGCTGCAGAAGAAGGGACCGAAGCTGCTCACGCTAGAGTACATCAAGCGCGAGCTCCGCTACCCGTACTTTGACAAGCGCGAGAAGTACCAGGTGCCAAAGGACGAAGAGCTCTTCTTCCTGCTGAACGGCGAGACGAAGGACACGCTCCGTCTCGGCATGATTGTTCCCTGCACGCTACTGCACATGTCGGGCGATTTCGTGCGCGTGCGACTTCAGAGCGGCATTCGATCCAGTCTGCGTCGCGATCTGCTCCCAGACTACATGTCGGAAGTGCGCTCGCAGAACTTCCCCAAGGGCGTGACTGTGAATGCCAAGATCTTGCGCTTCCAGCCAGACCCGCACGGTCGCTACGAGATCCAGCTTGGCTGCAACCAGCGCTCGCTGATCGACGTGTCGATGTGTTTTAACTCGGATCAGTTGCCAAGATACGCGAACCAGAAACAGATCGTCGAAGACAGTGTCGCGCGCATCGATCGTCTCGTGAACCAGTTAGCTATCGAGGATGACAAGCCTGGCGCCAGCGACGTGCGACCTGGTGGTCTTGCGCCAAAGAGAAAGAAGCGCCAGATCGCGCACCCGCTGTTCCGAAACATCAACTGCCAGACCGCGATGCAGTACTTGCGCGAGCAGCCGGTCGGCGACGTGGTGCTGCGTCCAAGTACTTTGGGTTCGGATCACTTGACGCTGACGTGGAAGATGATGGACGGCGTGTACCGCCATTTCGACATTGAAGAGAAGAACAAGCCGTCGGAGGCGCGCATCGGCCAGACGCTCGTGATCAAGGAGGAGCTGTATGAGAACATCGACGAGCTGATCGCGCGTTTCGTGGACCCGATGAACGAGCTGGTGGACGAAGTGCTGCGCTACAAGTACTTCAAGAACATGTCGCTCGAGGAAGTGCACGAAGACCTGATCAAGCAGAAGAAGGCGCACCCGTCGCGCATCCCGTACACGATCCACGTGTACAGCAAGTTCCCGGGCTGCTTCTCGATCACGTTCATCGCTCGCTCGACCCCGCACAGCTGCCACATGGAGGTCAAGTCTGGCGGTCTCCGGTTCTTTGGGCGTATCGAGTCGTCGATCCTGCCGACTCTGTCGCAGGCGCTGCAGTTTTTCAAGATGAAGGCACTGGTGGCGCCTCCAAGCGGCTCGTCATCGCGTCCAGCGGCTCAGAGCTCGTCGTCGTCGTACCACCGCTCTGAGAGCAGCAGCGCGCCGTTTGCGCAGCGTCCGAGCTCGTCGTACCAGCGTGAAGGAGGAGGTAGCGGCGAGCGTCGCTACGAGTCCCGCTGGGACGACCGCCGTGGAGACAACAGCAGCAACTACCGCCGCAGTGATCCTGTTGCAGGAGGCAGTGGCGGTGGTGGTGATCGACGCTACCCTGACAGCAATCGCTTCCGCAACGAGCCAGTGCCTTCGAATGGTGCCCCGCGTCAGTGGTAAACTCGAATGGTTGACCAGGAGCGCGTCGGATCGGATCGGATTAGTTGGTAGCGAGTGGCAGCTGTTAGATGTGCGCAAGAGACTTCATACACGAGTGAACGCTACGAGCCAAGCCTTCACGATTTAACCCCCCTTCACAAAAATATGAGAGCGATCCGATCCAGCGGCGTGTGTGCTTGTGTGGAGTGTCTGTCAATACCTGTTGAATTGCGTTGTTGGACAGCGCTTTGTGAGAAAGTGTCGCCACGAGCTGGCGACATAAAAAGCATATTTATTGAGAACAGAGAAGAAAAGCGCAGAAAATCGCTTCAGCTGCCGAAGCTTGTTGCCAGCTTCAGCACCTCGGGAGGCTTGAAGGTCGGGGTCTCTTTGGCGATCAACTCGAACTCCGCTCTGGACTTTCGAGCGTCTGGATCGGTGTAGTGAATCTCCACGTGCTCGATGTTGGACTCGAACGCCGCCTTTGACCGGTTGAAGGTGCCAAGGAAACCCAAGAGCAGAGCATATGAGAATAATCGTGAGCACACACGAACGACTTCGGTGCATTCATTTCCAGCAACTCACCGTCTATCGATCATTCACAGAGCGATGCATCCACAGAATCACTCGAGCACAGCGCACACGCAGCACAGCACACAACGCGCAAGAAGCTCGCGGCAGTGATCGGACCAACCCCACCTTGTTCCCGCGGCAGTTATTGCAGCACCAGCACCACCATGCTGGTCCTGCAGCACTTCAATTGCTGCCAAGTGTCTCACCTGGATGGTACAGTGTACCATCTACGTACCAGCTGTGTACCAATATGGGTTTTGCAGTCTGATGGGTTGGAAGTCGGACTTGTTGTGGGATTGATCAAGCTCGGAAACGCAAAGCAAAGATGGCGGAGAACGGGGCGAGCGGCGGCGGCATGACGAATGCGGACTTTGCGCGCATCTTCCGGCAGCAGGCGCGCCAAGAGGAGGCGCCCGCAGCACATGACGACAGAGCAGCAGGAGACGCTGACGCCGATTTCCAGCCGCGCGGCTTTGGCTTCGGTGGCGCGTCGCGCAGAAACGACTTCATGACGCGAGGACAAGCACCGCAGCTTGGCGAGCGGCAGCGCCAGCAAGACGGGGACGAGGCTAACACACACCGTGGAGGACTGGGCGCAAGCGCAAATGCTAGCGCTGGCCTTGGTGCCGCCACCGTCGGCGGCAGGATCGGCTTCCAGGGCTTCACGCGCGCAAGCGATGCGAGCCAAGAGCCAAAGAAGAACGAGGCGCCAGCGATGAGCAAGGCGCAGATGGCAAGCCTCGGGAAGTGGGAGAAGCACACAAAGGGCTTCGGCATGAAGATGCTGTCGAAAATGGGCTTCAAGGGCCGCCTGGGCAAGGACGAGCGCGGCGTGTCGTCCACGGTCGAGGTCGTGCAGCGACCGGCAGGCATGGGCATCGGCTACGGCAACTTCACCGAGGCGAGCGCGCTCAAGCACAACCGCAAGCTGCAGCGCGAGCTCAAGGGCGAGACGGTCGAAGACGAGGCCACACGCAAGCGCCAGGAGGCCGAGGCGCTGGACGAAGACGACTCGCTCTGGCGCAAGCGGAAGGCTGTCCCCGTGGGCGGCACAGGCGCGGCAAAGAAGAAGTACAAGCGCGCGGCTGACGTGAGTCACGAGGCCCAGGCAAAGGCCAAAGCGAAGCGCAGTGACGTGATCCTGGACATGCGCGGCCCCGACGTGCGCGTGCTCTCAAACGTCTCAGACGCCTACGACGTCGAGACGCAGCGGGTCGAGGCCGCCAAGCCCAAGCTCGGCGAGGAGCTCATTCACAACGTGCGCATGGTGGTGAACCTGGCGCAGGGCCAGATCTACGATCTCACGTCCAAGCTCGACCGGAGCGACGAGAACGTCGCGAGTCTCAAGAAAGAGGCCAAGATCATCAAGTCCCAGGTGGCGATGGAGACAGTGCGGCTGCGGCACATTGACGCCATGATGACACGCATGAGGCAGCTGGAGCACGAGGCCGCATCTGCGCTCGAGAGCCGCGACGTAAGTGGCATCGTGACGCTGCTGAGCGACATCCGCGAGTCGTTCCCGCAGGAGTTTGAGGCCTACAAGCTGCACCAGCTCGTGTCATCGCTGTGTATCCCGCCAGTGAAAGCACTACTGACAGCGGTGAACTTGACGGAGCTCGAGGTGCGCGAGACCACAGTGCAGCAGTTCCGCCTCATCCAGGTCATCCTGCTACAAGTGCCCAGTGGTAAGCGGGCCAGCAGCGAATCAGCAGGTGGCAGCATCTTCCACAACATCCACGAGAAGGTCAACTCTGCGGGCGAAGACGTCTACAATTTTATATTGGAGGAGACGCTGTGGCCGACCGTGAGCCAGTTCGTGAACTACCAGTGGAGCGTGAAGGCGGCGCCGGAGCAGTGCATCGACCTCTTTGAGCTCTTTCGGCCGCACCTGTCGGCGGGTTTCGAGGACGCGTTCCTGCGGCAGCTCGTGTTGCCGCGTCTGAAGAAGGAGTGTCAGCGGTGGGATCCGCAGAGTGACAGGACGCTGATCCACGACTGGCTGTTGCCATGGGCGCCATACTTGGGGGACGCCATGCAGTCTTTGTACCCTGACATCCGCCTCACGCTCGCGAACGCACTTAACCAGTGGCACCCGTCCGACCTGTCGGTGCTTGCAGTGCTCTCTCCGTGGAAACAGGTGTGGGGTGAGCACGAGTACGCCAAGTTCACGCACCGCCACGTGGTGCGTAAGCTCATCCGGTGCCTGCACCGCGACTTTGAGGTCAACCCGCAGCAGCAGTCGCTCGAGGCGCTCACGTGGGTGCTCGCGTGGAAAGAGCACTTGCCCGAGCGCCAGTTCATCGCGCTCTTCGAGGGTGAGTTCTTCCCCAAGTGGCTCAAGGTGCTGAGGAGATGGGTGGCCGCCACCGAGGCGCCGAGCCTGCTGGAGCTGGAGAAATGGTATCGAGGCTGGAAAGGTTTCTTCGACAAGCAGCAACTCGCCGAGCACCGTCGGCTTGTGGTGCACTTCCATGGCGCGCTGGTGCTTCTCGAGACGGCCTCTGATCGATATTACCAGCAACAGCATGAAGAAGATCAGAGCCAACCAGTAGGCATCCCGACACTGAACAAGAAGGCACCGACGAGCTACCAGGACGCGTTGGTGAAGGCTCACAATGAGGACCCGACGGCCGAGGACGGCATCAGTTCGTCCAACGACGACGGCAGCAATCGCTCAGGACCAGGATTACGATCAGGATCAACGTTCCAGTATCAGGAGCAGCCGCAGCAGCAGAAGAAGAAGACGAGCCACGCGGTCGGCCTGAAGGACGTGATCGAGAACCTGGCGATCGCACACAACGTGACGTTCATGCCCAAGGGCCTCCATGATGGCCAGCAGGTCTACCTCTTCGGCAAGCACCACATTCTGATCGAGCAGGGCGTCGTGTTCGCGGAGAAGAGCAAGGGTGCGTTCCAGCCAGTGGACATTGAGCAGCTGCTGTAGTCTCCTAGTCAGTCAGGTCAGGAGAGCGGCCACAGAGACAGACACACTTCGGAGAATACACAAAACAAGAACGTTGCTGGCGAAATCGAAGCCAGGAATTTGAAGAAAGCTCACAAATTAGGTTCATTTGTGGAGTAGATGCTCGAGTATACCTGGGATGACCCAAGGCTCGACCCTTGCATGAGACCACGTGCTGTACTTCAGCAACAGCGCTTACCACCGCCATGCACACGAATTCACATTGGGCGTCAAACGTTTGTGCTCATTTGGCACACTAGAGACACAGGCTGTCCGCAGACGTCATGAGCACTGCTGCTGCTGCTGTTGCGACTGAAAAACACGGTAGGTTCATCTTGTATTTGGACTTCGAATGAATAAACCTGGTGCTGCAGGGCGTGATCATCTTCCCATGGCTGGGGCTTTCGCGAGTGGGAGTGGCGAACATGGCGTTGGTACCACAGCACGCGCTCCCAGTCGTCCTCGCAGGCGCGTCAAAAGAAGAAATCGCAGCGTAAGACGCTATAGGTTTGGCACTGTTCCCGTGCTCTCTAGCTCAGTTCAAAGCTAACGAGCCTCTCATTCTGCCATTCCACAGCATCGACGTCAAGTCGATCTCGCTCTGCCGCCGTTGTATGCAGGTCAAGCCGTCTCGCGCGCACCACTGCTCGACATGCGGTCGCTGCGTGCTCAAGATGGACCACCATTGTGTCTGGGTGAACAACTGCGTGGGGATCGGCAACCACAAGTTCTTCCAGCTCTTCTCATTGCACACCTGCGTGATCTCGCTCTACGGATCCGTGCTCAGCGTACTCTGGTACTTTACTCCAGGCGGATACGGCGAGTAAGTAGCTTCTGAGAATGCGTGACGGTGCTGCCTTTGCCTCTCTGAGTCAATTATTGCCTT
>JAASFQ010000154.1:0-40513 GCA_023333845.1 Globisporangium polare | reverse complement strand
GGCGCTGGAGCCGCCGGCGCCTAGCAGTTCGAAGGCGAGAACGCGGTCTCGTGACGTGAGGGGTGTCCCCTCGTTGCGGCGGTCGCTGGTGGGGAGGTGATGCGCCTGCTGTGCTTCCTGGCCGCCGGTCCTTCAAGGAGCATTGTGATTGTGAAGAGCTCCGAGGAGACCAAAGACAGCGTTGGGAGCTCGTCAAGATTAGTATCCAGCAGCAACAGCGGAAGCTTCAAGTTGCCTCTTCTCTTGGAACTTCTTCGATTCGGGGTGGGAGTGGTCCTGCTTTTCTGAGAACGCCTCCCGCTTCCTCCGTTGAGTAGTGCCTGTTGCGGCAGTAGATATCCTGTCAAGTATGACTGTATCGGTTATATAGTGGCTCTCCAACACTAAAGCAACGACCTGCATATATACGTATTCCGTTACATTGATATAGGGTGGATGCTCAGTGCTCAGCCACTCTGGTACACAGTGACGTCCTTCTGTGATGGTGAGCAGCGCATCCACCAACGCTGGATGGTCCTCGAAATGAAGAGGCAAGCACACATTCCATCTTCCGATAACCGTTTGTCTGCCACAAGAGCAGCATGTATGTTCGATGCAATTTCCTGGCGTCAAAGTGCTCACTTCGCTCCAGGAGTGCTTCTGCTGCTGAGGAATCGCTGGGGCCACTGCGGCCGCGTCACGCGCTTCGCTTGAAGCGCAGCGTCACAATGGAGAAGAGAAGGTGGCTGTCTGTTACATTCTATGGCTGTAGAGACCGCAGCTTTCTGAGGAGACCCGTGGATGCTGAGCAGCCTTCTTCCACTGGTTCCGACTGAAGGATATTCTTCTCAACACCTGTACAGGAGGTACCGATTCATCAAGTCCGAGCCTCACATAAACAGCAAGCCCTGGATGTTTCAGGGGCCAAAGGCGAAGCTGGGAGCTGATAAACCATTCGCGAGGCTCGTTACCAGCACCGAGTGGTGACCCCCGCGCGACGATTTCAGGGTCGAGCGCGCGAGTGAAGCGAGCCTCCACCCGGACTCCGGCACGGGTGTCACGGTCCACGCCTGGCGCGTCAAACACCCGTCGGAGCTGCTGCGATGGATTGTTTTATCGGTTCGTGTTGCGGGCTGGTCGACTCACACGGTATTTTGTCGAAGGTGAAAGATGCCTCGCATGGTAGCCAACTCGTGTTTAGATCTTCTGACGAGGACAAAAAGAGAGCAATAGGTCCACTTCGTGTGGACGATTCGGTGTCGCCCCATTTAGCGGGCGGTTTCTTCTCGCAAGGACAGCGATAAATGGGCAACACTGTCGGACGCTGCTTTGAGTTGATCCGCTTGAGGAGCTCGAGCTCAGTGGCTCCAACCTCTTAGGCTTCTGTAGGTTTACCAACTTCAGCAATGACCCGAGGGCTATGTATCACTTCCGAGTACCACCAGATACGTTTAGCAACCCCCAGCTGGTATTAAGCGGTTTTATACACTTGGGACAAAGCGCAAAGCTGTTCTTGTAAGATAAGGGTATCAGCATCAGTGCTCGGTTGATCACAGCAGAGACGGCGCGAACCACCGTTCGCTGGGTTCCCGTCCCCTTCTCCAGGTAGCACGCCGTTCGGCCGTCGGAGTTGTAGTTCACGGACGTGTACGCGTTGCAGCCGTCGGTGGCGTGCCACTTGTCGCAGCACTGCTCCGGGAGCAGACCGTAGACGGTCGAGAGGTCGTTGCTGTAGTAGTTGGTGCCTACCTCCTGCTTGCCGCACACCGAGTCCATCGCTCGGCACTGGTAGTACGTCGGGTTCCGCGGCTGGCAGTATTTTCCACCGGCAGACGACCAGCGCTTGGTCCCTTCCGAGGCACTGCCACAGGAGCTGGTGTTGGAGCAACGTAGTCTGGGTTCGGCACACAAGCACCAGCAACCCAGTAGCACTTGCCAGACGAGCAGTCCACACACTTGTTCGCGTTCTTCCTCTCCTGCTGGACCAAAAGGCCAGGACAGTCATCTGAACCAAAAGACTCTTTCAAGCCAGCAGAGCAGCTGGAGGCACTGCCGTGGAGAGCTCCACGGTGACCAAGAACAGACACGCGAAGGCCTTGCAGCGAAGACGTGATCCTGGGAAAGGAGCTTGTGAGGCATGTGAAGGTATCCAGAGGACGCCGACCGTTCGAGGCATCGATTGGCATTGGACAGCCACTTGGAGACCAGCTGGGCTTTGCTCTCGTTGCTGCGCACTTGAATTTGCTGAATCAGCGTCCGAGATTGGCTGGTAAGATCTTCTTCTCTGATGCGTCGGCTCGCGGGTTGAGCTCCTCTGCTCACTCCACTGAGCTTGTATACGATGTTGAGGAAATGAGGACTTCACGGCACAAGTGAACTGATCGCTGCTGGTGCTGGTTCACTCGTTAAGCCCCGATCTGTCGACGAAAAACGCCAATGCCATTGCTATCCGCGGTCCGATCGATCTCTCTTGGCGTTGATCGCCAGATCACCAGATAGCAGTGTAGGCCGCGAGGACCGTGATGGCACGCCAGGATTCCTCATCACGAATCTCCACAGTCGGCGTTTCCCGTTCGCGAGCTGATCCATTCGGCTTTATCTTTAGAGTTCGGGTGGTGAAAGCCTCGCCAGACGTTGAGACAGCACTGTGTTGTGCCGTCCTGAGGCGCTATCTCAAACCCCTTTTCCGGTGTTGATCAGAAACCCAGCGCTCGCTCTATTAATGGCGCCTCGTTGCTCAACGAGAAGCTTGCAGCGACTGGGTTGTGTCGGCTATCTTAAAAGACGACTCACTTCAACACTGAGCGCAAACTCTGTGCCTCTCTTCCGCTAGCTGGCTCGGGACAACTGGCTGACTGGCTGGCGGTGTCATGACCTCGACGATCCGCGTCGCGCCATTCTCAAGCCCCATCCACACTCTCAGCACCAGCAGCTCGGAGCTCATGTACGAGCTCGGCCCCGCACATCCGCTGCCGACACTCGACCTCTCGCTCTCGGTCAAGTCCCGGTTCCTCAGTCGCCGTGCGCTCAACAGGCTCAACAAACTCGTCGGTAAGCGCGCATTCATCGGACTCTCGGGCTTCGTCTCGCTCGTCTTCTACTTCCTCACGATCGTCGCGCCTGCTGAGCCCGGTCAGATCTGTGCCGTTATCGCGTTCGTACTATGGACGCCGTCGGTCATCGCGCCATTCAGTTTGTTCCGGTACGACGTCGTCAAACTGTTCCTGAGAACGTACGACTTTTGGTTCGCGACGATCGTCAACACGTCGACGTTCTTGGTTCTGGGGTTCATGATGGGCGACGCGCGGTTCATGGTCTTCATTGGCGCGTGCCTCGGCATCCAGGTGAACATCATGATCGACGCGAACATGCACGCCGTCAAGGTGTGGACGTTCCTCAACATCGTCGGCGTGCTCACGCACTCGATCACGTGGCTCTGCGTCTCGTTCATGATCATCGACAAGTTGCGCGTGTTCCCCATTGTCCAGTACAAGGAGCACGACCTGCCCGCCTCAGCGTTCGTGAGCAGTGGCCTCGCGACCGTCGTCGCGCTCATTGCACGCAATGTGTACCGGAAGCGGAATATTTTCGGGAAGAAGGCGAACCTGGCGCTCATTGAGTGCGTGAGCTACCGTGCGAACCTCAAGTTCATCCCAGTTCTTCGCTCAGGCCTCCTGCGAACCTCAACACTACCGAGAATCCACGAGCTCGACCGTCCCGAGTACGTCAAGACCATGCGGTGCCTCAAGCAGTTCGCTCCACTCGACTCTCGGTGCACCGCACTCCAGGTCCCAGTCGTGATGCAGACCCAGGCTCCCACCTGGTTCACAAAGGCGTTCCGGTGGCTCGGCATGGTCTCCGCCTGCGTCTCGGTAGTCTCAGTCTTCTATGACGTCTACCTCCAGCCACTCATCAACCCGAACGTTCGCATACCTGTGGCCCAGGTACTCGCGACCGCGCTCACGGCAGTGTACTGCGGCACGTTTGCGCTCCACTACCAGCGCAAGCTGCTCGTGGCGCTCTGCACGTCCTTCGACTTCGTCTTCCTCTCGGTCCAACTCGTCGCGGTGCACTTGGGCGTGTGCGACATCTTTGACTGGGGGAGAAGCTGCCTCGTGGCGCTCGTGGCGCTCATCTGGATCCAGTGGGCGCTCTGCGTGGACGCCGTGACCCCCATCATGAAGGCGAAGCTCGGGCTCGAGCGCAGGTTCGTGCTCGCCGTGCTGCTCGCACTCATAACCTCGAGTATGCTTCTAGTATACTTTCTCATCTTCGCCGAGGATTCGCTGGATCTCCGAGACCGCGTCGTGCTGGACCGCAAGGTCTTTGGGCAGCGCGTGCGCTTCCGAGTGCTCCCGTTCTTCTACAACTGCTTTGGCACGACGCTCATCCTGTCACTCCGGCTGCTCTGGCGCACGGCGCTCAATGGAGATGACGTGCTCCTCGTGCTCGACGGCACGATCGTGTACGAGAACTACCTGTGCACGCCCACGCGCCGTCGGTCGAGGCGCTGGGGTTCGATCTTGAGAGAGAACGCAAAGAGTGCTTCGTCACAAGGGGCCAACGGCGCGACTGCCAATCCGGGCGAGGCTGCTGCGCCTGAAGGCAACGACATGGTGCAGCAGGCCTGGAACTGCAAAGACAGCGACGCTTGTGAGCGTCCATGCTGGCAGCCAAGCAAAAAGGGAATCCCAGCGTCGGCGATCTGAAAGAAGCCAACACAGACTTTATCTGAGGACTCGTGATGACCACTCGTTTGTGGAGCGAAGTTGATTCAATTGGAAAAAAGTCCATCTTCCGAGTGAGAAAGTGGTGGAGCCATGTGATTACTAAGCGTTTCTCTTTCTCTCTCTCTGGCCTCGTCATTCGCCATTTTGCTTCAAGAAGACCAAGCCGAGTCAAGGGAATCCGGACACGAGCACGATGGCGCCAAGCCGCAAGATCCGCGTGCTGTGTCTGCATGGCTACCGGATGAACGCCAAGGTGATGGCGGCGCAGACGCAGGTGCTGCGCCAAGCGCTCGGTGCTGACGCCGCCGAGTTCGTGTTCCTCGACGCCCCCTACGAGGCGGACGGACCGACGGACCCCGTTGTCCAGAAGCTCTTTGGCGACACCGCGCCGTTCCGCGAATGGTTCCGCGCTGCGACTGTCGCTGAGCGCGACGCCAACGAAGCCGACTCCGGTACTGACACCGCCGCCGAGATCGCGAGAGTGCGCGAATCCATGGACCCGGACAACGAATGGTACTGTCCCTATGATGGCGTCGAGAGAGGCATCGCGCTCATCAACGAGATCGTGGGCGACGACGGGCCGTTCGACGTCGCGGTCGGCTTTTCCCAAGGCGCGATCATGCTCACGCTCTTGTCGGCCCTGCACATACACAGATACAACGTGGCGCCATGGAACCTTGCGATCTGTGTGGGCGCATTGAGCGTCGTGGATCCGCAGTTCCGGTCGCTCTTTGAGAGCCTGGAGACTGGAGAAAAGACGCCCGTGCAGCTCTCGTCGGTGCACATCGTTGGCGAGAAGGACCCGATCCGCCTCGAGTCTTTGAAACTGACCAAGTTGTACCAAGACTATTACCCGGCGTCGCTCTCGAGTACAGGGCGTCGTGGTAGAATGAAGATCGTGTACGAGCACGCGGGGGGACACAAGTTCCCGTCGCTGAAGGGCAATGAGACGTTCTTCGAGGAGCTTGTGAGAGTGATCCACGACCAGTGCAATGCGGAAGCTGATCGACCTCGTAGCGAAGCGCTGCCATCCAGACTCTAGCTGGGCCGCAGAATCCTTGTAGATCTTGAAAGTCTTTAAGCAGAGGCTAGCTGGGTATACTACCGATCAGCACTTTTGACTCTTGCTCTGTATCAGGTTGTGAAGACTTCTCTTGAGTGTGTTTGGCAGGGAAGCGGTTCTCGCTGAGGGTAAACCTATGTTGTCGCTGCTTCAACCAACCAAAGCAGGCAAACGAGGAGCAGCGCATACTGTTTAATAGCAACTCGGCCCGCTGCGGATGATTCACCAGTTTGGAGACTGCTGTCATCAATATTAGCAAGCATCAGCTTGTCCACGCAGCCAAGACCACACTTTCCCACTCGTTTCGTTTCGTCGACTGCTTTTTCTTTTTCGTTCAGGAGGCGAGATGCCTGTGTTTATTTTCTCCCGAGCCTGCCACTCAGCTGCCGAGAGAGACGACAACAGCTTTCTATCTCTGTCTGCTTTTCTTCGGCGAGCTTCAGTCTCAACGCGCGGCCTCAACTCTGGGCGCTTGCTCACCTGCTTCATTCGCTGTCTCTACCAATCTTCTTGCTCTGCGTGATTAAGGGCTCGTGGATGCTGAGTCTCGTGGCGGCTCTCTCGCGGGTTGCATGGCTCGCATCACCCCAGCAACCCCGACGCGTGGTGATGGCAGTGGCCACGAAGAATGGATCTACAGACTCGAGCCTTCGCAGGAGCTGCCGGTGCTCGACCTCTCGGTCTCCGTCAAGTCGCGCTTCCTCAGCGCCAAGGGGCTCGCGCGCTTCGACCGCTTCATCACGCACCGGAAGCTGCTCTTCTACGGGATCTCGATCGCCATGCTCATGTACCCGGCGTCGCTGCTCATCGACAAGCGGATTGGCAAATGGCTCGCGGTGGCCACGTCGCTCATTGGACTCCCAGCTGCGCTCGTCGGCGGCAGCTTGCTGCGGTACAACGTCATCACTCTGCTGCTCACGACCTACGACGTGTGGTACTTTACGATCATGAACACGGCCACGCTCCTCGTACTGGGGATGTCCCTGGGCGACGTGAGGGCCGTCTCAATGCTCATCGCCTGGGTCGGATTCCAGCCCATGGTGCTCATCGACTCGAACCTGCGCGCGATCCGGAGGCTCACGCAGATCAGCGTCATGGGCATCTTCGGCATGGCGTTCTTCATGGTGCTCGTGGCGTTCAACCGCATCGAAGGGATCGTCGACTTTGTGCTCTTCCGCTTCAAGAGCCACGTGTTCTACGCCAAGTCGTTCGTGAACAACGGACTGCTGACGCTCATCATGCTGCTGGCGCGCAACGTGATCCGGAATCGCGGCCACTTCTGCACAAGGAAAAAGAGACTGAACGCCGGCGCTGTCATGGAGTGCGTGAGCTACCGGTGTCGCCTCAGACTCAGTCAGACGCGATCGCCGCGAGAGAGTACGATCTCCAGTGTCGTATCGCTTGCGGCCTCTTTGCCACAGAACCCACGCCCCGTGTACATGCAAAAGGTGCGCTACGTGCCTCGCATCAAGCTCGTCGACGCACGAAGGACGGTTTTCCCATTCCCGTTCACAGACTCAGACTCTAGCTCGTCGATTTCGCGCTGCAGGTGGATACGCCTGCTGTTCACGCTCTTCTGGTGCATCAGCTCCGTGTCGTCGGTCATCGTGATCACACTGGACATCCACTGGAAAGCTCAGAACATCGACACGGGCTCTGGGGTTTTCTCACTTTGCAGGACTGCCACGCTAATCCTCACGATCGTGCATTGCGCCATCTCGTTTGGACTCCTCCAGCGCAAACTGCTCGCCGCGATCCTCAAGTCGTTCGACTTTGCGTTCTTCTCGGTGCACATCACGATTCTGCACCTGTGCATGGCAGACTTCTTCTACTGGCGCAAGAGCTGCACGACGCTCCTGGTCACGTGGCTCTGGCTCCACTGGGCGTTGTGTCTCGACGCACTCACTCCGGCTGTGCGGTTCAAAATCGGCTTCCACGTCCGCCTTGTGGCCCCGCTCATCGTGCTCGGCTTCGTGGCTCCGAGCCTGTTTACGCTCTACATCATGGTCACCGCCGCGGCAAACACGACCGACATCCAGGACCGCGTGATCCTGGAGTGGGAGATCTTCCACACGCTCGTGAGAGTGCACGTGACGCCGATCTTCTACAACTGCGTGCCGACAGCGTTCGCTCTTCTGATGCGTTTCACGTGGCGACTGTGCACGTACGCGAACGACGAGCTGCTGCTGCTCGACGGGAAAGTGGTGTACGACAACTACTTCCGCAAGACGCGCAACCGCAAGTCGCGCAGACGCTCGGACGACGCCAACTACATCCCTGCGACCGCTGTGCTCCCGGACCGTGAGAGTAGCCTCGCGTCGGAGCAGAGCATGAAAGAGGACGAGATCAGGCGGTGAAGCAAGCTTACACGCGTGCTGAATGAAGACGAAATGGTTGCTAGCTTTAGCAGGCGACTGCTTTGGTCAGCATCCGGATCTTAAAAGCTAGAGTAGCCCCTCCCTCGGTTGCACTGCTGGGTAGTATTAAAGTCTTCGTCGCGGCTCTCTGCTAAAGCTTGGATGTCGTTCCCTCGCTCGCCTCACGCTTCACTGTCGGCTCCGTGTTGCTGTGGTCGTGGATCACTTGGACGAGCTTCTCGTAGAAAGCCTCGTTGCCTTTCAGTGACGGGAACTTGTGGCCTCCAGTGTGCTCGTACACGATCCTCCTCTTGCCGTGTGCTGCAGCATGTGGGTAGTCTTCGTACAACTTGGCCAGCTTCTTGGACTCCAGGTGGATTGGGTCACTCTCTCCATAGATATGCACGGAGGAGAACGGCACCTGGATCCGTTCACCAGTCTCTGGGTTCTCAAAGAGCGACCGGAACTGCGGATCCATGACGGGCATCCCTCCAACGCAGATCGCGAGCTTCCACAGCCGCACGTTGTGTCTGTGCAGGTACAAAGCCGACAGGAGTGTAAGCAAGATCGCTCCCTGGGAAAACCCGACCACGACGTCGAAGGGGCCGCGCTTGGAGACCGTCTCGCCCACGATCGCGATCGCTTCTTCGATGCCTTCGTACTCCAAGTACCAGTCGTTCTCCTGATCCATGGCCCCACGCACTTTCGCGACCTCGGCCGCAGTGTTGAGCTCCGAGTCACTTCCGGGGCCGACGTCGCGCTTCCCGATGATCGGCACGCGGAACCATTCTCGGAACGGGGCGGTGCCGCCAAAGAGCTTCTCGATCACTGGGTCTGTGGGTCCGTCGGCCTCGAATGGCGCATTGAGGAACTCAAACTTGGCGGCGTCGCCCAGCGCCTGGCGCAGCACCTGCGTCTGCGCCTCCATCACCTTGGCGTTCGTGCGGTAGCCGTGCAGGCACAGCACGCGGATCTTGTGGCGGAGAGCCTGCGTCATCGTGCTCGTGTGCTCTGGTCGATCTCTTGGCTTGCGAGCGAAATGGTGAATGCCAGCCAAGACCGAGGTTTGGAATGAGTGACAGAGCTGCTTGCAGTGCATCCCAGACAGACAGACAGACAGACAGACGCATCGCTGTGATGATTGGTCAACAACACTTGAACTTTGGGAAGCAGCACGCAAATGAGAACTGACCGAGTTTCGACCCAAAAAGACGAAGCCATTTGACAATCTCATGGGGAACGGAAGCAACTATCGGATAAACTGAGCGTGTCCAAGCAAGACAGAGAATGTGGCTAGAGCCTACACCCGATGCTAAGCTCTCCTTTGCCACTGCGACACTGGCTCACCACGCCAGCGAGCTTCTCGTAGAGCTGCTTGTGCTTCTTGAAAGTCGGGAAGCGATGGTTGCACTTGTGCAGACAGGATGAGTTCGCTCTGCGAGAAGTCCAACGCGACGTCGAAAGGCCCCAGTTCGCGGATCTTGGCGTCCAAGTACGCGAGCGCGGTCTTGAGGCCCGCGAAACTCAAGAGCCACGCGTCGCCGCCGAACTGCTCGCGGAGCCGCCTGGTGGCTTCGGGCGGCAGGAGGAGCTGTCGCCAGTGTTGAGCTGCAGACACTCGACGGACGGCCGCGCGTGGTTGTACTACTGCACGTTCGTGCGAAAGCCGTGGAGGCAGAGCCCGCGTATCATGGAGGAAGGCGCGACGGTGGTTGTGGCGATGGTCATGCGTCGTGTTCAGAGTGATGAGCCTCGTCAGGTGGACTCAGCAGCAGCCAGATGGAGAGATGGACCACTTTGGCGCACGCATGGCGAAGATTCACGGAAATCTAATACGTGTGTGAGATTACGCCTTGTTTCCAAGTCAAAACGAGCAGAAGATCTCCCAAAACATTATTGCCTTCATCAATTACTATTGTTTCTTGTATTGGGTCCCATAGGTCAAATCAGTTCCTGCTTCAACTTCTCACACGTCAGGCGAAACAAACAAATCTGCGCACACTCACTCGCCACTGGCACACGGTGTCCGATGTCGCCACCAATTGCCGCACCGCAGTACGTACGAGTCATTCGCATCCCTGTTCCTATCAAAGGTGCTGTCCATTAAGCGTGGGTTTCATTCGTTCAAGGCCTCCCTAGCAAAGCCTAGAGCCTGGACGCAACGCGCTCGACCGCCTCGTCGTCGTCTCCTTCGCTCCGGTACTGGTTCATGACCTCCGCCAGCGTCGCGTAGAGCTCCTTGTCCCGTTTAATTGACGGGAAGTGGTGGCCTCCTTGGTGCTCCAGCACGATCTTCCCCGTGGGGCTTCCCGTCGGGTGGCTCTCGTACATGGCGACCATCTTCATCGACTCGACTGCGATCGGGTCCTTCTTGCCGACGAGGTGCACGGACGGGAGCGGCACGAGCAGCTCTCGCCCATCGCCGTCGGAGCTCTCGAAGAGGTGGCGGAAGTTGATCGCGTGGATGCGGCTCGTGTTGACGCACACCGAGAGCTTCCACGGGCGCTCGTTGTGTGTTTTAAGGCTCCACATGGAGAACAGCGTCGTCATGAGCGCACCCTGCGAGAACCCGATCGCGACGTCGAAGGGCCCGAGCTCGCGCAGCTTGGCGTCCAGGTACGCGAGCGCGTGGTCCATGCCGCCGAAGCGCATGAGCCACACGTTCTCCTTCGGCTCGCGACGCATTGCAGCGACCTCCTCGGGCGTGATCTCGGTCGACGTCTTGCTGTCGCCGATGTAGTACTGGAACCACTCGTAGAACGGCCGCGACTCCTTGTAGTGCTCCTCGATGGCGGGGAACGCCAGCCCCTCGGCTTCAAAGGGGCCGTTGAGGAACACGAACTCGACGGGGTCCGGGCCGAGCGCCTGGCGCAGCGCGCGCGTCTGGTCCTCCATCACCTGCACGTTCGCGCGGAAGCCGTGCAGGCAGAGCACGCGCAGGGGGTTCTTCCGTGGCGCCATTGTGCTCTTCTTCTTCGTCTGTGCTGCTTGGGGGAAATTGCGGAATGAACCAATCAGCACGCACTCGTAAAAAGATTTGACGAGACTGTCGCGACGTGGTGACCCTGCAGCGGTCTCAGATATCATTTGTGCAGCATGGGATGATTTGAGAGTGGTTTTGTTACCCAAAAGCAGGCAATCTGCCTCAGCAAAACACGGTAGCGAACAAACCCGAGGACATGGTCTCATTTAAGCAAAAACGGATGAGTTCTCTCGACGCATGGTTGCTGGTAAGAGAGTAACAGGGAACGCATTGGACGGAGTGTACCCACCACATCGCCTCTTCAGAGCTTGCTGCTCTGGGTCGAATTGCTGGCGCTGGGGTCGCCGCAGTGCTGGTAGATGACGCGCACGAGCTCGTCGTAGAACGCCTTGTGATGCTTGAGCGACGGGAATTTGTGCCCTTCTTCGTGCTCGAGCACGATGCGCGGCGTCGGGCTGCCTTCCGGGAACGGTTCGTACATGCCCACGAGCCGATGCGACTCCTTGTAGAGCGGGTCGAGCTTGCCGATCACGTGCACCGACGGGATCGGCACGAGCACCGGCTCGCCCTCGTCGGTCTCGAAGAGCGGGCGGCATTCGATGGCGCCCACGCGAATGCCGCAGACGCAGATCGCGAGCTTCCACCAGCGCTTGTTCTGGTTCTTGAGGTAGAGCATCGAGAGCACCGTGAGCAGCACGGAGCCCTGCGAGAAGCCCACGACGACGTCAAAGGGACCGTGCTTGCGCAGCTGCTCGTCCATGTACTCAAGTGTCTCGTCGAGGCGGCCGAAGCGCATGTACCAGCGCGTGCCCGTGGCGACGAGCGCGCGCGCGCGCGCAGACGTCTCGGACGAGTTCATGTCCGCGAGCTCGCCGTCCAGACGCAGCAGCCGCCACCACTCGTAGAACGGCTGCGCGTAGCGCTCCTCAATCATCGGGTCCGAGTCGCCCTCGGCCTCGAACGGGCCGCTGATGTACGTGAACTCGGCGGTCTCGCCCAGCACCTGGCGCAGCGCGCGCGTCTGGTCCTGCATCACCTGCACATTCGTGCGGAAGCCGTGCAGGCAGAGCACGCGCAGCTTCTTCTGGGTCGTAGGCGTCGCGGTCGCCATGGCGCTGCTCATGGGCTTCTGTGGCCGTTGTGGCCGCTCCGAGCAGCGCGCCGTCCCTGCATCTTGCCATTAGGCTTTCTGTCGAAGAGGCAAGCCATCTGGTTGTGTGTGTGTGTGTGTGCGTGCGTTCGAATGCCAGCTTCAACCAGCGTTGACGTCAACAGTTTCGCGTGCGATTGGTGAAAAAAGCGTTCTTTTGTGGATTTATAAGCCAATAGGAAGAGATGTGAAAGAATCCCCATTTCAGTGGCAGGTGCTGCTCGGAAGAGTGCCACGATGTTTCTTGTGTGGACTTGAAGCGAAAAATGAGCACGCGAATGCTGAAAGCTGTCTATGAATGTGTTTATGCGTGCATGTGCATGTGTGTGGCGTTTGGTGCTGGTAATCGCTCTCTTCCTTCTGTTCAATATCTACAGTCGCGCGACGGAGCTCTTGGTCGTGTGCTCGAAGAACTGCAGGATCGCGTGCGCGAGCTCCTGGTAGAAGACCTTGTGGCGACTGGGCGTGGGGAACTTGTGGCCGCTCTCGGTCTCGAGGATCAATTTCCGCATGGGCGAGCCCTTCGGGTGGTCCTCGTACATGTCTGCGAGCGCCTTGGACTCGTCGTAGAGCGTGTCGAGCTTGCCCAAAATGTGGATCGACGGGTACGGCACGAGCACCGGCTCGCCTTCGTCAGTCTCGAAGAGCTCGCGTACGTTGATGCCGTGCACGCGCACGCCGCAGACGCAGATGCACATCTTCCACGGACGCACATTCTGCTTCTTGAGGTAGAGCATCGAGAGCAGCGTGAGCATGATCGAGCCCTGCGAGAAGCCGAGCGCGATGTCGAAAGGGCCGTGCTTCTGGATCTGCTCGTCCATGTACTCGATCGCCATGTCAATGTCTTCAAAGTAGAGATTCCAGGTATCTTTCGTCTCGGCCGGGTACGGCTCCGCCGAGAGGTCCGCGATCTCCTCCTTCTCGAGGTACCGCGCCTGCCACCACTCGTAGAAGATCGTGTCGGCGCCGTACTTCTTCTTGATCACCTCGTCCGTGTCCCCGCGCGACGGGAACGGCGCGTTCACGAACACGAACTCGGCGCTCTCGCCCAGCGCGTCGCGGATGCCCTGCGTCTGCGTCTGCATCACCTGCACGTTCGTGCGGAAGCCGTGCAGGCAGAGCACGCGCAGCTTCTTGACCGGGGAGGACGTGGGGGTGAGCGCCATCATGGGTCTTGTGCTGCGAAGGGACCAGGGGCTAACGTGAAGTGTCGATGGAGCTCTTCGTGACGCTTGGCACGTCGCCGGCTGCTTCTCGTACAAGAGAAGAAACGTTTGACGTCATCTGTCGACTTGACGTGCTCAAGAAAACGTAGCAAATAGATATTTACCATGCATTTTGGGCAATTAGATCGATGCATGAAGCTACTTTTGACCAATGAAACGAGACGTGCGTGTTTCAGCAGCGAAACTGCTGAAACGACGTGGATCCGGATGCCCAAACACAGTATCAATCTATTGGATTCGTTCGTTCGTTCATCGAGGCTTCCTTGTATCACTCCAATTCGCACCTATGCGCTTACATTTTCGATACTGGCGCGATGCCGCAGTGCTGCTCGATGATGCTGGCGAGGTGCTCGTAGAAGCCCGGGTTGTGCGCGGCGCTCGGGAACCGGTGGCCGCCATCGTGCTCGAGCACGATCTTCGGCAGCTTGCTGCCCTCCGGGCTCGGCTCGTACATGGCCGCGAGCTTGATCGACTCGGTGTACAGCGGGTCCTTCTTGCCCATGATGTGGATCGACGGGAACGGCACCAAGATGGGCTCGCCGTCGGGCTTCTCGAAGAGGTGCTGCAGCTCCAGGCCGCGCACGGGCACGCCGCCGATACACACGAGAAGGTTCCACCAGCGCACGTTGTGCTGCAGGTACTGCATCGTGAGCGACGTCGCGACGGTCGCGCCCTGAGAGAAGCCGAGCACGACGTCGAACGGGCCGTGCTTCCGCAGCTGCTCGTCCAGGAACTCGAACGTGCGGTCGAGCCCAACGTAGTTGAAGCGCCACTCCTTGTTCGTCGACGTGAGCGCGGTCGCCGCGTTCAGGTTCTCGCCCGACTCGTCCTCGGCGCTCTTGATGCGGGACCACTCGTAAAAGGGAGCGTCCTTGCCGTGCGCGCGCTCGATGCTCGCGTCCGTGGGGCCCTCGGCCTCGAAGGGCCCGTCGAGGAAGACGAAGTCTGCCTTGTCCCCCAGCACCTTGCGCAGTGTGCGCGTCTGGTTCTCCATCACCTTTGCATTCGTGCGGAAGCCGTGCAGGCAGAGCACGCGGAGCTGCTTCTGGAGCTGCTGCGTCGCCATTTGTGTATCGGAGCTGCTGGTTGCTGGTGGGAGCTGTTCTGGTTGGTGAGTGCGCTTGACGGGGCGAGTTGCTTAATGCGAGCCGAGAGGCGCGTGCCACTCGACTCATTCACTCATGGACACTCACGATCTCTTTCAGTTTTGCCGGCCTCCACATCGCGTCATTGGCCGAAATAGCGGTTGACGAGGTGGCGGATTACGGTGCTGACGGAATCAATGCTCGGCGCGAGCAGCACCAGCGGTCTGCTTCTCCCTGCTCTGTCGCTTGCGCACAGCCGCTATTATCGACACTTTGTCTCGCCGAGCGACGAGGAGCACTTGCTCGTAGTCCTCTGCGCCGAGGCGCTGCTTCTTGCCCTTGCGCCTCGCTTTTGGCTTCGCGGGAGGCCTGCTTGGAAGGGCGGCGCTGTCCGTCTGTGCTGCTTTGAAGAACAAACTGATGCTGCATGCCATTGATTTAGGTTGCCTTTGGGACAGACGAGATACGCTACTGAACGCCAGCGTATTGCACTGGAAAAGGTTGATTGACTGATGAGGCGTGGGCTGGCGAACTGAGTCCCCGTGGCAACTCGTCTGTCCGAAGCGGTCGTGCATTGCGCCGCCAACACATGCATGGGAAGTCACGAGGGGGACACAACAGACGAAAGCATCTCCCTTAGTCTCATCTCTCATTGGCTGGAAATGCGATTCTGGGTGCTCTATGATTGGTTGGAAAGTGGCATCTGTTCTTGTATGAGCCATCTGTTCTCGTAGAGAGAGTGACTCGGTCGGTCTGAAGAGAAAGAATTTCCGGAGCACGCGGCGGACCCATTTGCCAAGAAGAAAAAGCGCCAGGAAGAGAGCGGAAGGAGCGCCATCACGATGGGCAAGACGTCGCGTACGTACAGCTGACTATACGCAGTAGAAGCGTCTGTGCATGAGCCCTGTGCTGCTGACGAGGTGGCTGGTTGTGTGCTGAACTGGGGCCTTTGTGTGTGTCGTTGCGGCTGTCTGGTCTGCGCAGGGTATCTCTTTGGGATCATCTTTGGCTTCGCCGGCTTCATCTTCCTGGTGCGTTCGTTGCGCACAGCAAAAAGGGCTCAATGCTGCGGCTGGAGTCCACGGCTGTGCTCATGCGTGTGCGTATGTTTTTGTATGCACAGCTGATCATTGGGACGCTGCTGAAGGTGCAGCCCGCGTTTGTGCACGGCGCGAAGAACCCGAAGAAGACCGCCAACTCGTGCTTTGGAGCAGGTATGTGCACTGCTGTTGTATCGGAAGCGGTGATATGTTTCGTATGCCTAACGCGTGTATGGCCCTATATTGTCGCTTATGCAGCTGGACTCTATGGCGCCCTCGCGTGTGTGTGCTACGTGCTCTACAAGCGCGAGAAGATCCACTCGGGCGATCTGGGCTTCATCGCCGAGACGATTGCGCGACGGAACTCGTACTACGAGATCGACGACTCGGACGAGGAACTGCCGCTCACGCAGCACATGTCCCCCATGGAGCGCCACTACACGGGCTCGCCCGAGAAGAACTCGCGAAGCGTATGATCCCAGCAGCAGAGCCAAGAGAGCGGCCGTCTGCTCGCAAGCCGCCGCATTCGCCCAGCGTATCGACCGATTACAAGTATAATTTTATAAAGCGGCGAATAGCAGTATGTGTCCCGTTGAGCGCTCTGAGCCTGTGCTTTGACTGTTTCCAGAGCGAAAGTTGGAGGCTACCTTTATGCGCGAAGGAGGCGCGGTAGCGGGGGAAGTGCGAGGCGAGGGTCTCTAACAACAACAGCGAGCGTCGACCGCTAAAAGTGCAGAAGCCGTGTAGGCTGCTCGCTAGTGTCGCGCAAGCAGGAAGTATGGACGCGTTCGAGTGGAGATACAGCGTCTGGTGAGAGCACGAATCCCGCTGCCCACAGTGCCGCAAGCCACCGCATGTGCAACGTTTCAGCTTTGGCGCTGGAGGAGAATTCCTCGTCTACATTTTGTTCCAGCGCCAGCAGCTATCCCTGCGCTCAGCTGTCGTCGCACTCACTCATTCGATTTCTTCAGGTCACTCACCCAGACGTCAGCAATCCCAGCTTTCTGGAGCAACTCGATTCCTCAATCCGCCCCAGTGAACTCTCACGGTAATGCGATTCCTTATCGATTGCGACTGAAAACCACTTCTGTACCACACAACCGTGGCCAGCTTCCGCGATCTCCTTCAACTACGGATAGCCTCTCACTAAGAGCAGTGACTCCCGCATTCGCGCTCTTCGAGTCCGAATGTTTCATCACTCGAGCTGATTGCACGGGCGAATCGCATGCTGGTCATACATACAGGAACTCGCGAGTTGGACATGATCTGCACGCGTGCGTCTCAGCTCGTCCACTATTTCTTTTCCTCGAAGCTTGCCTCTCAATCGTTTCAGCTGGTGGTGAGGGACAAGAGCTTCTTTGGCTCGCTGTGAGTTCGCTGTTGAGAAACTCGATTGCTGCCGCACAGAGACTGACGTGGCACCCAGTGAGAGCCTCGTGTAGAAGTCTTCCAGCGCTGGAGCTCCGTCGACTATCACGTCCTGCAGGCACTTGAAGCCTTCACTGCACTTGTCGACGTACTCCACAAGCTCCTCATGGCGAAAATTCAGCTCTTGCATCTCAAACACAAGCTCTGAGTGCAACTGGATTGGCGTGGGCAGCGCTACAAACTCACGACTGGATCCGTGAGCAGCGAGCAGCAGTACTCGCACGCGAGTCGCTGTGTCGGACATGACTTCCTTGACGAGGTTCGAGAAAGCGCTCGCGTGACGCCAGGATCTCCTGCAACGCGTCCTTCGCTCCTGGTGTGCCTCGCGTCGAAAGAAGCGCTCCTCTCTGAGCAGTACGCAGACTCAGACTATAGGCACGAGCCTTGTTCAGTTCAAATGCGCTCCACTCACACAATGCTCCAGGGCTCTGAACGCAGCCTCTGTCCCAGTGAAGCCTTCAAGGTTCGCATTCATCCATTCCCTAAACTCGCTCGACCTCCTTATCACTGCACAAACGGACACGCTCGTCAGCAGTGGCGATGGCGTCACGATCCATTTGGTGCTGCTGTTGCTGGGACGCTTCTGGAGCTTGTGATCCCACAAGTGAGTCCTGATGCGCGTTCATGGCCTGTGCTCTCCAGTCTTGAAGCGATGTTGGCGTCGAAGGTGCTCTCGACTTTGGTGGTATTTGTGCTTGTTTGTGACCCCGAAACAAAGTATGTTATTTGGTCTTACTTTGTCCATTTGACTTTTTTCACACCCGCACTCAACATGGCGCCATCGAATGAGGAGGAGCCCGCGCTCGTGCTGCTTGCGGCCGACCAGAGGCAGCCGGGAGATGAGGACGAGCCCCGCTGCGTGGTGCGTCTTGCGCGCATGTCATGTGTGAATGTGCTAGTGCCATCGTCTGCTAGTAGTTCTCATTAGGGCGTGTGCTGTGTGTGTGTGTACAGGCGTGCGGACGCTACGGCGCCTACATTTGCGACGCGACCGACGAAGACGTGTGCAGCATCGAGTGTCGCGACGTGTGCATTTTACGACACAGAGAGGCGCTCGTGCAGAGCGAGGAGCAGGCGAAGCAGCGCGCGCTGGCTGCGACGCTGCTGCGTCGGCGACTGGAGATCCGCGTCGTCTCGGGCGATGGCGTCACGACCACAGACAGCAACACGCAACAGCAGCAGCAGATCCCGCTCCCAATTGTGAGCTTTGCAGACTGTGAGCTGCCACCACAGCTTTATGCGAACATGCAGGTGAAGCTGCTGGAGAAGCCGTCGCCTGTGCAGATGCAGGTCATCCCGTGCGTGCTGGAGAGCAACAACGTACGTGTCTTATGTTCTGTGCTGATGGCAGGACAGGAAGCGCGCTGCTGTGATAATGCTCACTGACTGACTATATGTGCTGCATTACTGTGTCTTGTGTGGCTCCATAGCTGCTGGTGGTCGCGCCGACGGGGACGGGCAAGACGGCGGCGTATCTGATCCCGATGCTGGCGCAGCTCATCAACTCACGCAGCTCTGAGCATTCGAGCGGCAACATCGCCGTTATTCTTGCTCCGATCCGAGAGCTGGCGATCCAGATCGAAGACGTGACGAAGTTGCTCGCACATGGCGTTCTGAACATGAAGACTGCGCTGCTGGTCGGCGGCTTCCCCGTGCCGCCGCAGCTTCATCGGTTGCAGAGCGGTGTGCAGGTGATCGTTGCGACGCCCGGACGGTTCATCGACATTTTCACGAACTACGAGCATAGCGAGACGTCCCTGACGTCTGTGACGTGCTGCGTGGTGGACGAAGTGGACATGATGCTCGCGATTGGCTTTCACGCGCAGATTGCGCAGATCGTGGGCTTGCTGCCGCCGCTGGCGAAGGTGCAGATGCTGTTCTTCAGTGCGACGATCTCGACTCAAGTGGAAGCGCTCGTGAAGCAACTTCTTAATGCAAGGAGCCTCAAACATGGTGGTGGCGACCAGCGAGTCGCCAACTACTTCCGCATTGAAGTCGGCGTCGGGAAGATGAGCAACAAGACTGGAGATGAGGCATCGACTACTTTGACGTACACGGTGAACCCCACGATTCGCCAGAAAGTTGTGTGGGCGGAAGAAAAAGCGAAGAAGAAGATCCTGTTTGACTTTCTCAAGAGCAAGCGCAACGAGACGACGGTACGTAACTTGGGGGTATTCTAGCTTTCAATCGCCAACCAAGCCTAGCTGACTCCTGCTTGGCTTTATTGTGATCTTCAGCTCGTGTTTGTCAAGTCCAAGATCGGCGCGAACCTGCTGGCAGAGGCGGTGGAGAAGCAGACGCAGTTCCCTTCAGCGTCGATCCACGCTGACAAGTCCCAGAAAGACCGGCTGCTCGCGCTCGAAGCGTTCGTGAACCAGGAAATCCGCGTACTCGTGTCCACCAACGTGCTCAGTCGCGGCATGGACCTGCTACAGGTACAGAACGTCGTTGTGTTTGATTTCCCAACCCAGGTGTCCGACTACGTCCACTTGATCGGCCGCACTGGTCGAGGAAATGAAGCGAGCGGGAACGCGCTCGTGATGGTGAACAAAGACGACAAGGCGGTGTTCAAAGAGCTCGTCGAAGCTCTGCGCGGTGTGAAGGTGACTGCGGTGCCGAAAGAGATCTACCAGAGTCTTCACCACGACGCGAAGAAAGAGGCGTCCAAGTCGAGTGCACTGGTCATCGATGAGGCGAAGAGAGCGTTCCGTGTACAAGATGAACTCAGTGGCGAGCTCGGACAACCTCAGAAGAGCTGGCGTCAGTGGTCGGATCAGGCTCGCAAGAGAATGCGGCACGCATGAGGCTCGTACGTTCGTTCAAAGCGTTGTCGAGGCTCAGTCATGCTGTAGGATTCTCCAACATTGGTATTGCGTTGTCCGCTCGAAGCGAACTCAGTGGTCTCGTCGTCGCGGTGGTGGCGGGTCGTCGGGAATGATTGTCGCGAATGCAGACGATTGGTCGAGCGGAGCGATTTGGTTGCTGTGGCCGTCCATCTTCCTGGGTCGAGTTCTCGCTCGAGATTTGCGCCGGTTGCCCAGCGCCAGGTAGTTTTCGTAGGTCACCGCTCCTCGTAGAATGATCGTGTCGTCGTTGGATGATCGCACGAGTCGATTCATCAGGCGACAGCACCACAGCGTCAGCGTCACGAGGCGGCTGAAGTAGAACGGCACGACCCGGATCTGCAGGTGGTGATCCCAGACTCGACCCTCCCAGATAATGCGATCCGCTGGCCCCGAGTCGCCCAGGATCTTGTAGAGCGTCGTGACGTGCCACAGGATGAACATGGAGACGACGGGGATCGCGAAGCGGATGTGGAAATTGAGCTTGGTCTTCATCATCGGCGTGAGCGCGTCGAGCGTCAGCACCCAGAAGATCCACGCCCACGCGGTCGCGACGCCGAAGCAGCGGTGGATCTCCCACTGGTAGAGAATGCAGAGCGAGACGTGGATCGAGGTCAGCTGGACCGCGTAGAAGACGAAGTCGAACGACGTCATCAGCGCGAAGAATAGGTTCCGTTGATACAAGCCCGTGAAGGTTGTTGTGAAGATCAAGGTCAAGATTAACCCCAGCGACCCATTTTCGAGAAAATTGTGGAGACCTGGTTTTGCAAGATCTGTGTCGAAGTCGGTCGGCTTGAAGGCCGTGGTGAACGCCAGGAGAATCCCGCCGATGCCAGAGCTGTACAGGAGGAAGAGCAGAAGGCTTGACGCTTGCTTCTTGGACGTTATCCTGGTCGGGAGGGTCGTATTTCGCGAATCGTATGAGTGGCCGTACGTCTCGTAGCGCATCTGCTGGATGAAGGTTGGTCGTCGAGCTCTGAGGCTTGCAGCAGGAGGTGTGATGGCGGTGTTCACTGGGTCAGGACTTACTTGAACTCGGCACGGAGCCAGCTTGACGCGACACCGGAAGATGGCGCACTCGATCGTCGTGTTTTTGCCTCGCCGCCGCCTGAACGCCTTCCGCTTCCTGTAGACGATCTTCGTGAGCAGGATGATCATCGTGACCAAGCCATTGCCCACGACGTCTTTCGCCGAGACATTGTAGCGGCTGAAGCTGTTCTGGTACCTCATGATGGAGAAGTCCTGCATCGCGTCGACGCGGCCGAGCATCACGCACGTGAGCAGCATGAAGACGGTGAACGTACCGACGACCGCGAGTGTTGAGAGCTGTCGAATACCGCGCAGCTGGGCGTCAATGAGCACGATGTTCTGGAAGCCCGACCAGTCGATGAGCAGGCGCGTCATACGCAGGTCGTTGAAGAGCACTGCGACCATGAGGTTCGTCGTACCGTTGACGCAGAGAAAGAACCAGAAGTCGTACGTCCGCACGAGAAGCCGCACGACGTCGTATCGTAAGGTGCCCAGACTCCCGAGTCCCAGCGGTAACCCCAGCAGTGCGCTGATGAGTGCAACGTAGCTGCTAGTCCTAGCGTTTAGGAGGGGGACCGAGATGCTGAGCGCCAAGCTGAGCACGTAGCAAAAGTAGAGCGGCTGGTTGTATCGCGCGAGGAAGGCGTCGACTCTTGTGAGCACGAACGCAGGCAGATACCGTGACTTGAGCGACCGCGAGAGGTCGAGAACGGGCAGAGGACTGGACGGGACGAGCTCGTAGGACCACTCGAGCGCGCTGGGGTCCTGGGCCGTGGCCATGTTGGCCGCATTAGTTGTCTCCTTGGAGCAGACTCGATGTAAGCGAAGAAATTACGAGTTTCGAACACGCAAACTCACACCGTTTTGCTGGATGGAGACTGGGCGTGACGCTATATTTAAAAGGCGCCCAGAATGCGCGCACGCTCGCATGTGGAACTTCGGTGCGACTGCAGGAAGTGTGTGTATACTTGGAACGGACACGTCATCGGAAGATCGGGTGAGTGATAGGGCTGTTGTTGTTGTTCGGTGCGCTGCAGCACCAGTGAAGCGTGGCAACGAATGCTGTTCAAGTTTCAGGCTCAAGTTAAACGGTGGGCAACGGAACTACTCGGAGTCAGCAGAGGAGGCGCAACGGCAGGAGGCGGAGGTGGTGCAAGAACAACGAGAGGTACACAGGAGCACAAGCTGACAGAGAGAGGCGTTGGTCGACTATCAGCAGCACGCCTGGCCTAGAGTCGCTCCGAGCAAGTTGCTAGGCAGCATCGTTGCTTGGCACAAGGAGTGCCTTGCTCATCCTCAGCATGGGTCTTTCTTCACGTGCGGTGCTACTAGTTCAGATGAAGGCACGACGTCCAAGAAGCCTCGCGGCTCTTCTCCTTCTCGTATCGGACGACTCGCTGGGGCGATGCGGTTGCCCGGAGTCGTTCCGATGATTCCAGCGACAACTCCTGCTTCAGTCAGAGGTTTTACCGTGCGCTTGTGGCCGCGTCCTGTATTAGTGGGCGGTGGCTGATACGTGACGGCAGCGCGCAAGATGATCGCTTCGACGTTCGATGCTCTCGCGAGGTGCCAGAGGATCCGCATGAACCACGGCACGAGCGTCACGAGACGGCTGATGTAGAACGGCACTACGCGGATCTGCAGCTGGTGGTCCATGAGCTCACCCTCCCAGATGACGCGGTCAAGCGGCCCCGAGTCGCTGAGGATGTGGTAGAGCAGCACGCTGTGCCACAGCACGCCCAGCACCACAACGGGGACCGCAAACCGGATGTGGAAGCCCAGCTTGGCTTTCATGAGAGGCGTCAGCGCGTCGAGCGTCAGCACCCAGTACGTCCAGAGCTGCGACGCGCCTGCGACGCACATGGCGACCAGCCACTTGTCTTCGTAGAGCATGCAGACGCAGATATGCATCGACGCCAACTGGAGTTCGTTGAAACCAAAGTCGAAGGACCTGAGCAGCGACCTGAGCAGCTTCCTCTGGTGTAACGCCGTACAGGAAAGCGTGAAGATCGCTGTGAGTGAGAACGCCAACAGCGCGCAACTCTGGCTCGTGGTTATCGTGAAGTGTGTGCTGGTGCTAGTGGCTGAAGCAGTCTCGTGGGTGAGCAACCACACTGACAGCGACGTGAACACGGCGCCGCTGATGCCGCTCGCATACAGCGCCACCAGCAGAACGGCCGGGAAGCGTGGATGTTCGCGGGACTTGCGCCAGTCAAATATGCGCTTTGATGGGATAATTGTGAAGAGACGCGAGGCTTGACGACGGAAGGTCGCTGGTGAGAACGAGAGAAACAGAGGAGACCGAGCAGTGAACAGCCACAACAACAGCAAGAGAGAGAGATCGTGAAGGGATGATGCAGGAGAGTCTCGGCGGCGAGGCCTCGTCTGCAAGCGCCAAGCGCGCGCTCGCCAAGGTGCAGAAGCTGCTGCACGTCGCGTCGGCCAAGCGCAATGCGCTCGCGCTGCGCGACTACCGCGAAGCGCTTGAGGTACATGGCGACGAGCTATTCCAATACATTGTACGGCTCTAGCTGTGTGTCTGACTGGCGTCTGCTGGCTTTCTTCCTCTCTATAGGAGTGTCTGAGGACGGAGGCGAGCGGGAGCATGAAGATCCTGGGCTACCGCCTCGCGAGCCGCTGTCCGAGCTGCAGCACGTTCAGCACGTGGCAGTTGTTGCTGGACGCGTGCGTGACGGAGCTCGCGAGTTCTCAGAACGCACCGGTGCTGCTGTACGCGATCCCGCTTTTCCAGCAGATCCCACTGCCGCTCGTGCTCAGCTTCTTCATCTCGTCGGAGAAGGAGCCGATGAACAAGCTCCGCGCGGTGCTCACCCACGAGCAGAGCGACGTGCGCTGCTGCGCGATCGCGACCTTTGCCCGTCTGACGCTGAGTGTTGCAGCGAGCATCCTCACGAATGACGGACTCTTTGCGTTCCCGTTCGAGTCCCACGAGGCGCGCATCTGCTGCCAGCAGGACGTCTGGACGATCGCCACCGACACATGGAAGCTCATCTTCCAGGCGCTCTTCCTCGACTCAGACAATGGCAATGGCATCGCAACCTCGACTGAAGTCGCGGGCGCGGCGTTCTCTGCGATGCGCATGCTCTTCTCGCGTGGGTCGATCATGAACGCGTTCAGCTTCGTGAAGGAGTCGCCCGTGAGCCAGTCGGCGGTGAACGACCTCGTCTCGTCCGTGTTCAAGGAGGCGTACCCGCGGATCCTGGCAATCCAGGCCACGGCCAAGAAGCTCCCGATGAAGCACCAGATCGACGCCATCACGTGGATCACGATGCTGCTCTACATGATGATGGAGAAGAGCGGCTCGCGCTGTCCCGGGATCAGTCTGCCGTACCTCGACATCGACATGGAGAGCAGCCAACACGAGGGAGACGATGACGACGACGACCAGCTGAGCTCGTTGACGCGACGTGTACGAATGGATCAACTCGCGAGCGACGTGCTGGAGTCCTGGATCTGTCCGCTGTTCTCTCGCAGAGCGTCTTTGGCGCAGTCCACAGCGCTCTGCCGTGCCATGTTTCTGCTACTGTCGCACCCGCTGCTCGAGTTTGCACGGCTCAAGCACGCCCCGGGGATCGCCCAGGAGCTCATCGCGCAGTGCTTTTTCCACAAGAGTTCGGACTTCAAGCTGGAGATGAGCCAGATGCTCGTGAAGACCTTCGCGTGGGTCTCGGTGACGAGCTGTCTGCAGTTGTTTGTGCGAGTCGTCGAGGCGCTGAGTCTCATGGAGCGCGAGACGTACGCAATATGCATGATTACTATCGTGGCCGGCTCTCTATCACTCGTCTAACGTGTTTCTGTTGTTGTTAACACTGTTCTAGCGATCGCCAGGGACTCATTCAGCTGCTCATGGACTCGATCTGCCACCGCGTTGTCCAGAAGCAAGAGTTCCTGATGCTCGAGTCGCTCTGCGCGCTCGAGTTCTTCCGTCAGCCGCAGGGGTTCTCCAGACTCTCCCCGCGTGCGAATGGCTCCCAGGTCTTCCGCTGCTTCGTGCAGGCGCTTGGACTTTACCAGACAAGCGACCAAGCGTCATTGCAGCACCTCCAAGTGGCGCAGCTGATCGTCCTCAAGGCGTTCCAGGGCTTGCTGCTCTCGAAGAACAGCAGCAGTGGTGGATCCTCGCTGCAGCTGGCGCAGAACAACCAGTTCTGCTATATGGCGCTGCTCACGCGCCACTACCAGGACGCGCTGCACTCGAGCGCACTGCTGCTGTTCCGCGAGTCGCTCCAGTTCTTCCAGAGCGACATTCAGCGCGTGTGGCGCCAGATCGCGTCCGCAGAAGTGCGCGTGCAGCTCATCTGGGTCGGCATCCAGCTGACTGCGCGCTTTCAGGTGGTGCCACTCGAGAAGCTCTGCGAGCAGCTCCACTTTGAGATCCAGGAGTCGTTCACTGGTGGACAGCAGGAGAACGACTCGTCGAGCGAGCAGGCAGGTGTGAATAGCTCGAACGCGAGGTTCGACGACGGAAAGCTTGGTGGCAACGGTGCTGGCGCTGGATATGGGAACCGATCCAAGCACGAAGGCAGCATTGAGACACTTGTGGTCGTGGTGGACTGCATGAAGATGGTGGCGCAGATGCAACCGCAACTCGCGCCGCAGATTCAGCAGCAGTACGAGCAGCTGAGGCTCTTTGCCGCGAGCAACTCATCCGCTGCGTCGCTTGAGAACCACGCGTGAGCTTTGCTGCTTGCTACTGAATTGCGTGGGTTTTGTGTAGTAGTGCTTACTGATCGATCTCTGTGTGTGATCTAGGCTACAAGAGCACTTGACAGCGGCTGGACTCGATGGAAAGAGCCTCTACTCGCAGGAGATGTTCCACCCAGCGCACTTGTTCGCGCCTCGCAAGCACCAAGACTCCCTCTCAAGCGCTTCACCATCGTCACCACTTGATGCGGCCGATCTCGGACAAGAGACTGGAGTTGTAGTGACGGGAAGCTCGGATCCGTTTTCGCTCCAGGTGTCGTACAAGCAGCCGCTCCCAGGCCACGAGGAGGTCGTGACGATCTGCGTGAGCTGCTGCAACCTCACGAACATCTCGCTGAGTGATTTCGAAATCCACATCCGTCCGCTTGGCGCTGTGAAGTGCGTCGACAGCTCGAACGACCTGAAACTCCGGCTGCTGCAAGGCGGCAGTGCGAGTGGGAGTCTGCCGAGCTTCGGGGTCTTCAAGGGCGAGAAGCGCTTCCAGCTGCAGAAATTCACGCAGGCCGCGTTCTTTTTCCAGGTCGCGTTCAATGAGTTCGACGCTTCGGGGGGAGGTGGTGGCGATGACCAGCCTCAGGTCGTGCCGATCCGACTGAGTCCGTCGGAGAAGTTCGTGGTGCACTTTGACGCACTCTTTCGCTTCCCCAAGCAGCAGTTCGCCACGGGGGTGTTCTTCCAGCGCTGCTGGCAAGGGTGAGTGTGTGCATCATGGGGTATCCCACTGAATCTGTGAGGCATGGGTGCTAACTCTGTGGGTGTTGGATTGCTTGTCGTGCAGAGCGGAGGCGAGCTGCTTGTTCCCAATCGAGTCCGTTGCACACAGTGGTGATGGCAACCGAGACAAGGTGCTGTCGTTCTGCCAGCGACTGGTGAAGCACTGCAACGCCCGCGCCTCAATCATCCGAGACTTGCTGATCGACACGCCGATTCAGATCCACGTACGTTCTGCAACATACTTGAGATGGGTGCAGTTGGCGTGTGAGTGTAAAACGAACTTGACGTGTTTCATTCTGTGTGGTGCAGATCGCGTTCCTGACCGAGACGAGATGGGACGAGTTCGTTACTGCGTCTGTGACGCTCACTTGCAGCTTCAGCGCAGCAGCAGCCTCATCGACGCCAAGACCAAGTCCCCACTGGTCTGGGATCCTCGAGCTGCGTTCGGCGAGTGCCATCGTCCTCGAGTTCACGAAAGCCCCGCAAGATGCGCTGCGTGCGTTCTGTGGGAGCCGCGAGCTTCAAATCGCTGCTACTGGTGACCCAAGTGGAACGGCTGCAGGCAACAACCTGCAGATCCCACACACCGAGTCGCAAACGAATTTCGCCGCGAGCCCGAGCGCGTTCTCGACGCCGTCGTCGATGGACTTCCCGGGTGCGGACTTCACAACTGGTATCACTGGCGGTGGAGGCCGTGCGGAGAGTGGGAGCAAGTGGCCGGCGTCTCCATTCGACCAGCCGTTCGACAGTCCCGACCAGCTCCGGCCAGCTGCGATGACGACGATGACAGGCAGCGCTGCGGACCCGTGGCTTTGATGATTGGAGGCGCGTGTGTGCGTGAGAAGAATTGGCGACCCTTTGTTCGCTTATAATGGCATGGGTTCGTTTGTTTCACTTTTCGAAACACAAGCGAGCGAGTGCGACAACCCTCTGTTTCCCCCAAAGATTGCTTTTCTGGATAGGAGTATCCTTTGTGTGATCGTCACCTGCGGTCGCTTCTCGGAAAAGGCTGCTGTCATTGTTGTTGCTGCTGGTGCACATTGCTTGTGCTCAATAACAACTGTTCCTGTCAAATATCCATCAAGTGGCTTCACTGCATTTGTATTCCCACGTGTGTCGTTGGCAGGTCACCGTTGCGAATCAGTGAAAAAAAAGCTGATCTGTTCTTGCTTAGCAGCCATTCTGTGAGCACTTTGTGGAAGCAGAATGGAGTGAGCATTTGTAGCTCACAGTAAAAATGCAGCTTCTCAAAAAAGCGCGCGCAACTTCTTCTCTTTTGAAAATGATCTGATCCATTTCTCCATCGAGGCAACGACGGTCGCTCGCACTTCCGCGCGCTCGTCTCCATGGACATGGAGCGTCCACAGCCGCCCGCGAGCGTCGCCTCCCCTTCTAGCAGCAGCCCTGACGCCAAACCCCATGCAAACCGCAGCAGCGTCCAGGTCGCCGTGCGCGTGCGGCCGCTGAGCGCGAGTGAAGAAGCGCAGGCGAGCGAGGCGTGTGTCCAGGCGGTCGGCACGCTCGTGCTCCTGGGCGGCAGCGGTGGCAAGCAGTTCGACTTCGACGCCGCGTTCCCGCCGCAGGTGCAGCAACAGCAGGTGTACGAGCAGCTCGTGGCGCCGCTCATCGACCGCTTCTTCGACGGGTACAATGCCACGGTGTTCGCCTACGGCCAGACAGGCTCCGGAAAGACGGTAATAAACGCCGGCGCGCATATCTCCGACTGTCAGCGCTGCGCACAAAATAAACTGACGATGCCACTATTGCAATGTATGTAGTTCACGATGGGGAACGAGTTCAAGCTCAGCGTCGCGCCTGCGGACCGCGGGATCATCCCTCGAGCCATGGACGACGTGAGAATGCGCAAGTTTTCTTTCTTTCAGATAGCAATTCGCTGCTAAAGTAGTATGCGCTACTATCGCGTGTGCTGCTATGCGTTCGTTATAGATCTTCCGACGCGTCGAGATAGCCTCTGAAGACAAGAAGACCGTCGTCAAAGTGTCGTATCTTGAGGTACTTTTACATTGCACTGTTGTAGTTTCGTCGTTGTTGTATGAGGCGTGTTTGATGAACTACTAATCTGTGTACGTATTGGAACCTGCAGATCCTGAACGAAGAGATCTACGACCTGCTCTCGGAGGCATCCAACAGCAGCAGCGCAGCAAGCGCGTCGTCGTCCACCGGTCTTTCCGTGCGCGATGAGGGCAAGCGCGGCATCGTGGTCGCAGGGCTGAGCGAACACAACGTCGAGTCGATTACCCAAGTCGCGTCGCTGCTCCATGCAGGTGCGCTGCGTCGTGCCACGGCGTCGACGGTCATGAACGCGCAGTCGAGTCGTTCACACGCGATCTGCACTGTCACGATGGAGCAGTACGACACGGTCAGCGAAGGCGTCGAGGCGCGCTTCTCCAAGTTCCACCTCGTAGATCTCGCGGGTTCAGAGCGCGCCAAGAGGACGAACGCCGTGGGTGCGCGCTTCAAAGAGGGTGTCAACATCAACCGCGGTCTCCTGTCGCTCGGCAACGTCATCAACGCGCTGTGCGAACGTAGCCGCGCGAGTTCAGCAGCAGCGAATACCCACGTGCCGTATCGCGACTCCAAACTCACGCGCCTGCTGCAGGACAGCTTGGGTGGCAACAGCAAGACGCTGATGATCGCGTGCATCAGCCCGGCGGACATCAACTTTGAAGAGACGTCCAACACACTTCGTTACGCGTCGCGCGCCCGAAACATCCAGAACAGCGCGGTCGTGAACAAGGAGATGAGCGCAGCGAACGAGGTTGCGTATCTCAGGCAGCAGCTCGAGCTGCTCCAGCTGCAGCTTATGCAACAGTCCAAGCCCAGTCAGCAAACACGGGGAGGGCGAGTTGTCGCTGCAACTGCGAGGGGAAACCATTTGCTGAATGCGGATGTCGCCGAGCTGGAGGCTGAGCTGCTGAAGTGGAAGGATGTTGCGTGTACGCGAGAGGAGGAGCTGCGAATGGTCATGAGTGCGAAGAACAAGTGGAAAAAGGTCGCGGATGAGTTCATGGCGAAGAAGAAGAAGAGCGTCGCGTCGACAGCGTCGTCTTCTGGTTTTGGTGTGCGAGGTGCAGGATCGGCTGCAAGTAGCAACGCGGTGTCTCCAACAACCACCCTGGCATTAGAAGCCATGGAGTTCGAGAAGACGATTCAGATTCAGATCCCAGATGTGGCTGCCACCAGTGAGACTCAAGCTCTGTCGCCTGACCACGAGCAGACGCAAGCCGACTTGGACAACCTCTCGGACGTGATCGTGGAGAAAGAGAAGATCATGCAGGAGTTGGCTGCGTTGCCCTCTTCGTCAGGCACCGAAGCGCGCCTCGCGAGCCTCACGACTTCGTACGAGCAGAAGATCATCAAGCTAGAGAACCGCGTTGGACGACTGGCTGCTGAGAAGAAGCGCCTGTCTTTGGAAATCAAAGCGAGCGGACAGAGCGCTGACGCAGCGGACCAGAAGAACAAGGAGGACGTTCGCGCTCAGCTGCAACAGATCCAGAGCCAGCTCCAGGTTGCCAAGCAAGCTGGGGAGGAGTGCAAACGGCTCACAGCATTGTGGAAGAGTGGTAAGTTCAAGATCTCGGCGCTCGAGCAGGACATCGTTGACATGAAGAAGCAAAAGGCGGGGCTCCAACGGAAGCTCAGAGCAGAAGCTGAGACTCATCGCAGGGAGAAACGCGAACAGGATCTCAAGATCCTCCAGCTCAAGCGCCAGGATCAGCGCAAGCAGCACGAGCTGCAGAAGCTGACTGCGCTTCACAGCAAGCAGAACAGCGTTCTCAAGCGCAAGACTGAAGAGATCGTGATGGCGAACAAGCGGATGCGAACGATGGCGCAGAGCCAGCAGCAGATGAAGAAGACAACGCAGGAGAACAAACCTGCGACGGTGAGGTCATCATCATCAGTGAACGTGAAGCAAGAAGCTGGCGGAGAAACTGGCAAGCCAGCTCGGAGCGATTACATGGAGAACGTGGCAAAGGTGCTCGAGAAGACGTTTGAGATCCGAATGGCCATCCAAGGCGCCAAGAATGCGATTCAGATGGATCTGGAGGAGCGAAAGAGAGTCGCTCTCGAGATCTCGCGGCTGGAACAATCGAGCCCTTCAGCAGCGAGTAGTGACGCTTTGGCCAACTTGAAAGACGCGCTGAAAGAGAAGAATGCGGAGATCCGGCTGCTTCAGCAGAAGCTCGCCAGCGTGGAGCGGGGCAACGCGATACCAGATGAGCTTTTCCCAGCGAGCGCGATCGCTTGTCACCAGATCATCAGGCATCTGGTGGACACTGCAGCCGAGAGCAAGTCAAGCTGTCTGGATTTGGAGAACTCCATAGTGGACATTGATGCGGTTGAAGAGCAACTTGTCACTCAGACCGACAAGTACGAGTACGTGATCGCGGGACTGAAGCGCGAGATGCAGGAACTTGGTCGTCACGGTGGCATCTCACTCGACGCTTTCGAGTTCTACTCGTCAAATGATGTTGTCGTTCCTGGGGGCTCGTCGAAGCCGAATCCGCTGCTTCAACAAGAACTCGATGAGACCAAGAAAGAACTGGAAGATCTGAAGCTCCAGGTGGCAGCGCAGGTATCACTCCTGAAGAAGAAGCCTGCTGCAAAGAAGAAGAGAGCGGAAGAGATCATTGACATTGACGAGATCGTGTCGAGCAGCGAGCACGACGACGATGATGACGAGAGTGAAGATGACGATTCTGACTATGTCGAAGACGAAGGCAAGCGCCGCACGCCGAAAAGTCGAAGCAGAGCGTCGACGACACCGTCGGCATCGGTCAAAGCGCAACGACCCAGTGGTCCAGGTGCTGGTGACGGCGCTGATCCCATGAACGAGATCGATGAGCTCCTGGCGAAACCTTCCCGTGCGGGGATGCCGCTCTGTTGCTCGTGCAACGGCAAGTGCGCCACGAGAGCGTGCGCGTGCAAGGCTGAGAAGCAAAAGTGCGGGAGCGACTGCGCGTGCAACGCGTCCAAGTGCCACAACCGCGAGGGCTTCGAGGGCGTAAAGAAGAGCAAGAAGAGCCGCAAGTCGGAGCTCGATGATAAGGAAAATGAAGTCGAATCGTTCTTTTACGTTGCTGCTGTTGGAGTTGACAAGGAAAACGACGACCCAGCGCCACCACCGTCCAAGCTCAAGAAGCTCTGGACACAGCACGACAGCAAGATGGAGGAGTTTGGCAGTGCGCGCAAGGCGAAGCTCAGTGGGTCGGCAGTCACGCCACCGAGCCTCTTGAAGAAGCCCAATCGGAAATTCGTGCTCAAGCCAACCAGCACGAACGTTCCTACCAGTAGCAGCAACAGCAACTCATCCAGCACCACCTCAAGCAGGATCTCTCGCTTCCTGTGACCACAAAGAAGCCACAAACCACTCAACCTTCTTATTTCTTGAGCAGCATCATACGAAATCTACAGGAGCGAACAAAGGCATCGTCAGTGCACAGTCTCATTCAGTGCATTGATTCATTTTACCTCCTCTTGTGTGTGGCTTATAGGTCGTCGGATCTCGAACTTCAGCCTCAGATAAAGTTCCGCCCTCTCTCTCTCTCTCTCTAGCTCACGTAGCCGCGCGCCTCGTTGTTGTCCAACAGGTCGAGGTCTGCCAGCACTCCCGCCGTCGCGTCGGCCGCGTCCGATTTGTCAATGAAATCATCGCCGCCGTCCTCTTCTTCGTCCTCTTCGTCCGTGTCCGACGATGCGTTGGCCGTTGCGTCCGCAGCAGCTGCTTTCCGCGACGAGGGCGTGCGGATGCTCACGCCGTTGCCACTGACCGCCTGGCCGCCTCCGCTGCTGCTGGCGTTGCTGCCCCCGCCGCCCTTCTTCTCGCGCGACTTGGTGCGGATCACAAGCGCCGCCTCCTTGGGTTTCTGGTACTGGTACCCGCCGCCGCCTGAAGACGAAGAGACCGACGAGTACTTGGCCCGCTGCGCTTTGGCCTTCTCCTCGCTCTTCTTGGCCAAGAAGCGCTGGATGTCCAGCCGCTCACGGTGGGTCATGTACTCGAGCGGCACGCCGTCGTCAATTACGAGAACCAACTCCTGATAGTCGGGCGTGCGCGTCATGAGATCCTCGGCCGTGTGGAACTGGTACGAGACCACTTCCAGGATGTCACACGAGTCGCGGTGGTACGGGATGCGCGCGAACCGCAGGCGCTCGACCGGGATCGTGAACTTCTCGCTCGCCACCTCCGCCAGGTACGTCAGCGGGTGCGCCAGTTGCGTCTCCCTCGACACCACCACCTCGCAGCGCCGCGTCTTGCTAAAGCGCCACGTGGACCGGTCCACGTACACGAACTCCACGACACGGTGGTCGGGGCCGGCGCTCTCCGGCTCGGGCAAGATCTGCGCCACCAGGCCGCGCGCCTCGTACACGGCCGAGTCCGACGCGTCCAGCAACTTCTTCCCGTCGATGAGGATCTGCGTCATCGTGTTCTGGCGCACGTCGCGCAGACGCAGGCGCCTGGGGTCCGTCGCCACGTCCGGAGGGAGCAGACCGCGCTGCAACAGGATCGTGTGCACGCGCTTGCGGATGTCGGCCACCTGCATCTCCTCGCTGATGATCACCTGACCAGCGGCCACAAACTCCGCGTCGTCTTTGCCAGAGGTCAGCAGCACCTCGTCCACGTCGTAAAGACGCTCGTTGTCGTCCGAAGACTCAGGGTTGTTGCTTACGACCGTCAGCTGCGACTCCATACTCAGGTTGCTGCCGTTGCCCTTGGAGCTCGCAACTGGCGGACGGTGCAGCACCAAGCGGAAATTGTACTCGCCCCGGTTCAAAGGCACGCCCTCCAGCACAAATACGACGTTGTTCGAGCCAATCGACAAATTGTACAGCGTGCTGTCGACGGTCTTGATCTCCACGCCGGCGCTGTTCACACCCCGAAGCACCTTGAAGTTGTCCGGCGCCAGTCCGATCTTGGCGCTGATTCGCTGCTTGAGTGCGGCCACCGTCTCGCGGCGGTCGATGCGGATGGGCTCGGCGGCGCGGCTCAGGTACTTGAAGTTGACCACGATCATGTTCGCCTCGCGCTCAAAGAACTCCTTCGCGGGCGATGGTGATGCCAGGTCGTCTGTCTCCTCCATGTACACCTCCGTGCCGTTCGTTAGGTGCAGGTTCATGCGCAGCCGCAGGTTCAGCGTGCCGTTGTCCTCGCTCTTGTTCAGCAACTTGACGGGCGTCGTGCTGTACCCGCTCTTGGTCAGCAGCCGCACCTTCCGGCCCTCCGCGACCGAGAACTTCTGCGCGATGACCGCGCACAGTGTGCCCAGCGTCGCGGTGTCGTCCACCTGGATGCATCTCGCCAGCAGATCTCCAGACTGGTCCTTAGCAGCAGCTCTCTTAGCTTCATCCTCATCGTCACCAGTGTCCACAAAACGCCGCACGAAGAGCTGCAGCTTGAACGGGTCGTACGCCTCCCACTGTTCGCTTGCACTCTTTACTTCGATGAAGAGCTGCTGACCCGTGTACACGCCCAGCGATGTGAGCGTCGAGTCCTCTTTCCCGTCGAAAGTGTCCGACAGCAGCGCGTTGTAGTCGTTGTACCCGCGCAGTCGCACGTTTTCAAGAGACGCTGGGATCACGACGTCCTTCTCCTTCGCAAACGCCTCGCAGCCAGCGGCCAGCGCTTCACGGATAGTGGTCGTCTTGTACAGGTGGATCGTCTTCTCGACGTTCTTGGGCTTACTGCCCTTCATGAAGAATCGCACCATGACCTTCTTGGCCATCTCCAGGCGCTCCTGCTCGGCCAGGCGCGCGCGCTCTTCGTCCGCCTGGAACTTCTGCTGGAGGTACTCGGGGATGCTAGCCTTCGAGATTTCGTTCACGTTCTTCTCGGTCGACACAAGGCGGTACATGAGCATGTACGCGCACGTGCTGTAGCTCATGCGCCCGCCGTAGCTGCTGCTGCCGCCGCTGCCACCACCGAACGCGGTCTTGAGCTCGTCGTCCGAGATCTCGCTCACGTGTGAGTCATTGAAGTTGAACCACTTGCCCGTCTCGAACGATTTAATGTACGCGTAGTAGTGGCCACCAAGTGCGCTCCCCGAGTGGATGAGCACCGAGTAGAGCTCGTACACGTGCGGCCCGTTGCGCTTGATCATCTCCTGCGGGTCAAACGTTGAGCTCCACGTGTCCATGTCGTTCAGCACCGTCGTGCTACCAACACGACTTCGGCTCTGGTTTTGGTGGTTGGCGTCGTCACCGACATCTTCATTCTCGCTGTCACTATCAACGTTTTCGCCATCAACCTGAAGTGCCTGGGACTCATCCATGGACGACAGTCGACGCATGTACGCGCGTGGGACAGCAGCGCCACCACCTTCCTGCTGCGAGGCCGTGGCTTCGAGCTCGTGGCGCTCCATCGACATCTTGCGCGCGATCTTGCCGCGGCCGCGCGCGCCCGACGCGTGGTCGCTAACGTACGAGTTCATGTCGAGGTACTTGGGGAACGTCACCTGGTTGTGCAGCTTGATGCGGTTCATCGTCGCATAGTCAAAGTCGAAGCGCTTGAGCTGTAGCGAGAGCAGGTACGGCAGCTTGGAGAACTTGAGCCCCTTGATCGCGTCGCGCTTGGTCTGGCACTTGTCGCACATCCATTGGTTCTCCTTGTTGAGCAGCTCCGGGCGCAGGAAGAGCTCGATGGCCTCCTCGACGCTTTTCATCATCTCCTCCGAGCCAAAGGGGCGGATCACGAGCGACAGGTCCAGGAAGTTGTCGATGCGCGACGACTCGTAGCCACACGTGTGGCACTGCACGTAGTCCTTGAGCGTGCCCTGGTAGAGGTCGTTCACGAGCGTCTCGTTCACGGTGCCCTTGAACGATCGCTCGATCGCGTCGAAGAGCACGCGACAGAGCTCCTGCACGTCGTGCTGCTGAAAGACGTCGGCGCCTGTCCAGCCAAAGCTCTTGGTCAGCGCCTTGGTGCTGATCGACTCCTGCTCGCTCACCTGCAGCTTCGCAAAGAGCTTCTGCAGCTGGAACGGGATGTTGTCCTCCTCCGCTTCGTCTTCGTCATCATCATTGTCATTGGTGCTGCTGTCTTGTTGCTGCTCATCGCCATCACTCGCCTTGCTCTTATTGGCCGCGCGACCGAACTTCCACTGGTAGAGCCCCTTGCGGAACTCAGGTGTCATGAACATCGTCTGCAGCAGGCTGTTCATGTAGCACGTGGCGCCCTGGTTCGAGAGCCCCGTGAACGGGTTCCTCACCACGGGCGTGCGCGCGTACGCAGTGTACGACGGCTTGGGCGCCGGTCCTTCTTCCTCGTCGTTGGGCGAGTCAAACAAGTGCGCGTACCCGGGCTCTTCATACGAGTCCTCTTCCGAGTAGAGCGTGAGCGCCGTGGAGATGGGGCCAGCGGGGGACGACGAGGCCCCTGTCGTGTAGGGGGCCACGTACCGGTCGTAGCCGCTGTTGTCGTACCCATCGTTGTTGTCGTAGATCTGGTCGATGGGTCCAAACGCGTCGTCGGCATCGTCGTCGCGCGGCGCGGGCAGCGCCGAGAGCGCCGACTGCATCTGCTGGCGGTGGCGGCGCGCGATGTCGTCATCGCTCTCGCGCACGTCGCCGCCGGGCGCCTGCTGTGTCGTCGTCTGCTCCGTCACCTCCGTCATGTGGTATGTGCGCGCGTGGGTTGTTCTTTCTATAGAAGCCGCGGATGTGATGTGATGCGGAGAGTGCGGGTGGGCCTCGTTTGTTGTTGTTGTTTGTGTTTGGATCGGTGAAAAGAGAAACAGGAGGAAATGATCTGCGTGGCGCAAAAGAGTGACTATGACGGTGCATGTTAGATACCCTTTTAGATGTGATCGAATCGAATTTGAAAGGAGAGCGAAACTGCCGCAGAATGTCTGTGTCTTTCGTGCTGCGTTCTGCCTTTATAAATAACATGTCCCTCTTTTGAGCTCAACCCGATACATGAGCGACGAAATGCATGCGAGTGAATATGTGGCCAAGTGCGCATGTTGACGAGCGAGCGAGAGACGACACCTCGGAGAAGAGCATGTTGGACACGGGTATGTGCGTATGTGAATTCTCTTTTCTGTTGTTTTTCTCTTTCTTTTTTCTTACCCGCTGAGCGAATGCAGACGATCTCTCATCACGAAGAGCTTCGGCAGGCAGGCACACAATTTGAACCAGCACCGCCACCAAAGCGCCACGACAGCTGCTTATCTTTCACGAAGGCAAAACAAACTCTGAAAAAGAGTTTATTCGTCGTCCTTGAGGGCCTGCTTGGCGGCGCGCGCGAGCTCCTTGCAGTGCGAGTCGAGCAGGTCGCAGCCCGAGTACTCCCATGGGAACGGCTTGTTGCGCAGCTTGAGGTAGGCGAACGCAGGGTGCTCCTCGTGGTGGCCGTGGTCGCCGCCGAAGTGCGAGAAGATGTTGTAGACCGTGAAGACGCCCGTGCCGGCGATCATGGCCTTGGAGATCGTGGTCCATCGGAGCATTTGCTCTACAGGCGAGCACACAAATACAAGCACATTCAATCAATCAGTAGCTGTTCATTCGTTCAAAGCACCACCAAAACGATGGCGCGACGGCGGCAAATACACACGAGCGAACGCACCCTTGGCCTCGGCCTCAGTGGCGCTGGACATCTGGCGCGCTCCAGCGCGAATGGACTGGGCGGCGACGCGGGAACCCTTGGTAAGAAGCGACTACCCAGACACATTCGCAAGAGACACCAACAAAAGTCAGTCCATGCGTTTCATGTCGTCACTCTTTCACAGCACGCGTCAGCTGCACGCCACGTCCAGTGCGCGGGCGCGGCAGACACAGCAGAGAGATGAGAGGGGTCCTTCGCCACCTCCCGCCCCCGCTCACAGTGCCTGCACACACACACACACACCACACACACATTCAGAGCGGACACATTCAGAGCGGCATGTCCCCGCACCATTTTGACGTTGGGCGACTTGAGCAAACTGGCGGCGCTCGTTGCTTTGCTTCCTTCCTTCCCCCCGCCAGCTTTTCTATAGCGCCGTGGGGAATCGGGACCGGTCCGACAAACGGTGAACCGGTCCCGTTTTGAGACGGCGGTTTTCGGTTGCCAAAAAAAGGACTGGCGCGACCATCACTCGCGATCGTTTCACCAGATGGAGAGGACTAGCTACAGTATCCAAAGAGTCTCCACAAATGGCTAAATCAGGAGAATGTGCCTCAAATGCACATAAACAACAAAATGTACGCAAGCAACAAAGCTCGCTTCAGTCAGTATGCTCACGATCCATGCTCAACCAGCATCTCAGGACACCCCTCCAGAGTAAATGATATACACTGTGTCGATCAGGTACTCGACAAAAAGGACGTGAGGCCATTCACTGACAGACACGACCCAAGCAAAACCAACACGCAACGCCACACGCTCGCAGAGCGCACACTGACCACCAGCGCGGGCTCAAACCACCACTCTGCTCTGCTGCCCCCACCACTGTCACCGACGACGCTTGAGTCTCACGCGCGCGCTTCCAGCAGAGCGAGCGGTTGCATATCCCCAGCCGCTGCGTGTCTCTCCGTCTTGTTGCTGGGGTCGCGCCTGTCGTTGAGTGAAGACCTCCTTGCGACCGCACAGCAGTGGGCAAGCAGCGCAGCCTGTTGCAACCACAGACATTGTCTAATAGCAAACGCACAGTCGCGATGCAGTCAGCAACAATGGATGAGCGCGTGCTCGTGTCGGTGACGAGCAGCGAGATGGAGTTTGGCGGTGGGATGGCGAACCAGAGCAAAGCGAGTCCGGCGGCGTCCGAGATCCGCAAGATTGCAGCTCCAACTGCTACCAACGACGCGGGTGACAACCAGCGACAACATCACGCAGCCAACGACGGCGAGAAGACGCTGAGCCTCGAGGAGCTCGTGGAGGAGGTGAACCAGCTGCTCAAGCAGCCAGAGATGAGCGCCGCGTCGCTGAAGAAGCAGCCTGTGTTCCAGAGCGTGTTGGAGTGAGTTGGGGTAGCCAGCCGATAGTGCTCTATTAGCATCACCGCGAGACCTCATTGCTGACGTTGTCGCTTGCTATTCCCTATAATCAGGCGATACAGCGGCGATATGCGCGAACTCGAGCGCTTCGCGTACGCCGACACGTCCAAGAACTACACGCGCAACCTCATCGCGACGGACAACGAGACGTACGCACTCATCCTGATCGTGTGGAACCGCGGCAAGTACTCGCCGATCCACGACCACCCGTGCGATGGCTGCTGGGTGAAAGTGATCGCTGGCGCCGTGAACGAAGTGCGCTACGAGAGCCGCGGCGGAAAGCTCGTGGAGACGAACAACGTGACGCTGGACGCCGGCGTGACGTACATGGACGACTCCATGGGCTTCCACAAGATCGGCAACCCGAGCGCCAGCGAGGACGCTGTCACGCTGCACCTCTACTCACCGCCGTACGACAAGTGCCGCGTCTGGTTCGACACGGAGAACGCCGACAAGTCCTCCGTCGCGCACGCGTACTATTTCTCCGAGTTTGGTGAGCGTGCCGACTATTAGATTCTCAAAGCAAGCGACTGTGTTTATAAGAAGCAAACATTGTATGAGCAGCAATAATGAGCACTGCACCTCTGCCTGTGTACGGTGCCCTCTATGCACATTAGATCTTTTACACCTGTGCAATCTCATTGGGCTGGTAGCTTGGGGTATGACTCTCGAACGCACCTTTAAATCATAGACCGAGGCCGTGGAGCGATGGGTGGCGCTGGTTCGACGGCCGCTGCTGCACTGGCGCGTCGCCCAGCGGATCGATCGGTCCAATCAGAGGTCTCCCATCGCGCGACTACAGTCAAGAAACCATTGTTAGCAAGCCAAGTTTCGTTCTGGTTAGCGAGTGGTGCACTCTGATCGTACCTTGGCTGCTGTGCCCTGGCGCTTCGCCACCGGCAGCTGGAACTGCGCTCTCGTGTACGACGATCCCGGTCGCGAGAACGACGAGAGCTGCAAGTCACCGAGGTTTATAGTTAGACAGTGAGCCCCACAAGCATATCGCTTTAACGGAGAGCCACTCAGCACGACCAAGGGACAACGTACGCTCTCGGAGTACTTGCTATCGCCACCAGACGTTTGCTCCGGTTGGTCCTGGATCTTCCTGATGATGCCTTTCGCCACGAGCTCGGACTTTTGGCTCCGACGGCACCCACAGGCTGCGAAGAACGGCCAGATCGCCTCCGAGATGCTCGCATAGTCAATGGGTGTGCGGCCCTCGACGTCTGCGGCCTTTGGGTCGGCGCCGCGGTCCAGGAGCACGCGCACGGCCTTCCCATGCTCCTGGAAAGCTGCGGCGTGCAACGCAGTCCACCCGGTTCCTGTGTTCGTCCATTATTTCTTATTGCATTAGCCCCACGACTGGTTTAGCAGGGCTCGACTCAGCTAACGAGGTACCTTCGTTCCGAGCACCAATGTTCGCCCCTCTCTCGAGCAGGAAGCTCACCATCGAGTCGTTTCCCCAGAGCGCAGCGGCGCAAATGGGCGTCGTCCCATCTACACAAATCAAAGTCGTTTAGACCCACGAGCTTCAGCAGAGGCTGCGCCGTGGCTATGACCATATCCGCAGAGCAAGTGAAGCGCCTTTCAAGACCTACCTCGTCCTGGCGCATCGACGTGTGCGCCGTTCTCCAGTAGAAACTCCACCTAGACACGCGCATTACAACGTCATTATGAGTCGAATGAATGAAGGAAACCAGTGCAGGGTTGCAGTGTTTGGGTGAGGATTTATACCATGGTGCGCGAGCCATTCGCTGCCGCCTCGGCGAACTCCACGTGCGAGCGGATCACGCCCTCTTGTTGGTCCTCATAGTCGGCCATCTCGAATCGTCTGGGTGTCTCGCGTTCACGTTATCACCTTGAAAGCGCACTAACGAATGAAGCAGTTCCACGCTCATGGACGGTGATAAACTGGGCGATCAGAGCACCTCCAGTGATGAAACGGATCCTTGGCACCGTTTCACAGCCCTTGGTTGATATTACTCCCTGTTACATAACTTGAAGAATATGGTGCTCTCTCACACACACCCTCTCACGCGCTTTTCCGCAACACGACCCGAACGGGACGCGAGCGGCACGCGTGAGTTTATAAAAAAGAGAGATAGTTCGCATATATATAACTCACGTGAATCTAATTGGTTACGTCGTCGCCAGGTTCTCGAGGCACTTG
>JAASFQ010000153.1:0-40551 GCA_023333845.1 Globisporangium polare | reverse complement strand
CCCCCCCCCCCCCCCCCCCCCCCCCCCCCCCCCCCCCCCCCCCCCGACACAGCTGGATGGTTTCAGTGATCCGACGAAGAGAACTCCGAGCGCATGTCGCATGCGCTGCTCCCAGTGTTCCGCTGCCTTGTAGATAGAGATGCCTTGGACCACGGAAGTCTTAACGCGGGTCACTTGGAGGAACAGCTCGCCCGACGTCGCGATTGAGAGCTGGCTCTTCCGGGCGAAGCAGGTGTCGATTGCGCGCCAGAATGTGTGCCCCATAAGCGTTAATATACCAGCATCATGCAGACTTTTAAAGCCCGAGCCTACTCCTTTGACTACTATTCTCTGCACAAGCATTTGCAAATCTTCTTACTTACACCCTGGCGCGTCTTTGGTTTGTACGTTTGCAAGCAGATCTCGCTCAGCAATCGCACTAGCCATTTTGTCGCGTATCTTCCCAATTTCTTGCTGTCAAGTAAATGCTTTGGGTAGCGTTCACGCAGTAAACTCACTACCTGCGACATATTGCCAACCGCAGTTGCTTTGGCAAGCGAGCGGTTGTTTTCGTTTACGAGAAGATAGAACACGCGGTAAGCAATGAATCGAAGTTCTGACTAGGAGCAGACCCTCCAGGTGAAAGGACCTTGTCGATCCCTTCCAGTGAGCTTTCGTCCGTGCCTACAAGGGGAAGGAGCTCACCACAGCACCTCATTGCGAGAGATTCTTGACCTGCCGTGCCAAGCGGCACACCGAGACCCCATGCTGCTCGCTGCATCTCTTAAAGTGGCGGTTCCGTGCTGGGCCGCGGGTTGAAGGACACGACCGGCCATTCACAGCAGGTGATCACACACCCCAAACCATGTTGGGACTTTGGATTATTCCATGTTGGTATTTTGAGTAAATTATTGAATATATCTGGTATTATCTTGCGAATTGTATGTGCGATTACTGAATAATGCGCCACCTTTCCCAAAATAATTGGGAACGCGTTTGGAAAGACATAGGCGCTAATTTGATTGCCTAAGAGTACGGGAAAGGTTCACTCGCTGTATTCTATTGGTGCTCACAGCTGTTTGGGTTGGCTTCTTAATCGGAGAGTTGGGAATATCATATCGATTCGTACAGTAATTTCCGATTTTTCTCGTTTTTGTGAAGGGAGGCTCAAAAAGATAGACATTGAAACCCGGGCTCGATTCGGTGGAATACGTTGTGTGGGAACAACTCTCGAGTGACTTACACGTCTGCGCTTCTTGGTGCGAGTCGCGAGTGCGGATCGAACACGTTTCCGCTGCTTCGGCGGTGGGGTCGTGGCTACAATTCACAACACACCATCGCGCGTTGTCACATGCGTGGTGTTTTTTGTCGGCTTTGTAATTTCCGTCGTCTGCGTTGTGTGAGCTGCGAATTTCGCTGTCCTCGTGATAGTGACACTCCTGATGGACAATCCCATTTTGAATTGTCAAACTGCACAGCGAAACATTTGTCCTCGTCGACATCCATTTTCAAGCCCGCAAACAAAACAAACCAAAAAAGCACTCGAGGCAGTCAACATGGCGCAGCAGGTGGTGCTCGCGCGCGAATGCGAGTACCGCGTGGAGATCGGCGCCCAGAGCGAGCTGAAGCTGAAGCTCAAGAGCGGCTCGGCCGAGCTCTTCGGCGTCGAGCTCGCGATCGACCACGAGTACACGCTGCGCGACAAGAAGCTCGCGATCTTCACGTGGTACGGCTGCACGCTCGAGATCTCGGCCGGCTCTTCGCCTCCGGACGTCGCGTACTCGTCCGAGGAGACGCCCATGAGCAGCTACCTCAACATCCACTCGCAGCTGCAGCGGCGTCGTGAGCTGGCGGTCGTCAAGCGCTCCTCGGGCCCGCGCGTGCTGGTCGCGGGGCCTGTGGACGCCGGCAAGTCCACGCTCACGCAGATCCTGCTCAACTACGCGCTGCGTCTGGGCGAGAAGCCCACTTTTGTCGATCTGGACGTCGGTCAGGGCTGTCTGAGCGTGCCGGGTACCATCGCCGCGTCGCCGCTCGACATGAACTCGATCAGCATTGAGGTACGACGCGCGCTCTTGTGTGTGTTTGTCGTTATGCTCGCTGACTTGTTGTTGCTTGCGTCGCTATGTCCTTCTTGGATGCACAGGAGGAGTTTGTGCTGACGAACCCGCTCGCGTACTTCTTCGGCCACGCGTCGCTGTCGGAGAACCCGGAGCTCTTCCGCCACCAGCTCCAGCAGCTCGCGTCCGCCGTCAAGCGCCGCATGGAGAGCGACGCCGAAGGTGCACTGATGTCATCCCTCTCGACTGTTGCTAGTTTTATCTGACGATGTCTACCTCTGTTGTAATTTGTCCATAGTGAACGCGTCCGGGTGCGTGATCAACACATGCGGCTGGGTCGACGGCCTGGGCTACGACCTGCTCGTGGACGCCATCCGCGCGTTCGACGTGGACGTCGTGCTCGTGATCGGCCAGGACAGACTCTTCAGCCGCCTGCAGAGCTCGCTCGCGGCCACCAGTGCTGGCGGAAACCCGAGCCTGTCGATCGTCAAGCTTGCGCGCTCAGGAGGCGTTGTGCCGCTCAACAGCAAGCATCGCTCGGCACGACGCCTGGCGCACGTGCGCGAGTACTTTTACGGCGCGCACTCGCTCGCGCTGACCGTGCCCACGCACTCGCCCTGCATCACCGAGGTCTCGTTCGACGAGGTCGACTTCTTCGCGTTCAAAGGTGCGTCCTTAGGGAGTGAGCAAATGGCTGGCTGTGGTTGATTGGGATCCTATCTAAAGGCTCAATTGCTGCTGTTGTTTATCTTGCAGACATGAAGGTGTCGGACGTGATGCTCCCCGTGGGCCAGACCGAGGACAAGCTCGACCGATTACGCGTCGTGAAGCTCGAGAAGACCCAGGAGCTCGCGCACTCGATCGCTGCCGTGGCCCACGCCAAGCGCGCGGCGGACGGGTCCTCGGCCTCGTCTTCTTCTTTTGCGTCCACGACCGACTACTCGTGGCTGCTGAGCTCCCCGGCAGCCGGCTTTGTCTTCATGTACGTGTCCGTGCCATTGCTGTGTGTGTCGTTATGCTAGTCTCAATACGAGTCTCCTAGCCCCTGACAATGTTTTTGCTGATTCTTTGCTTGTACTGAGCAGCAAGGAGGTGCGCGAAGAGGAGAAGCGTCTCGTGCTGCTCGTGCCTTCGCCTGGGCCACTGCCGTCGCGAAATCTCATCCTGGGTTCCATCAAGTGGATCGAATAACAACACAAGTAAGAACTCTATGCTTCCCACAAATCCACAGCATCAACAACAATGTTCATCCCGTCTTTAGTTATCCAGCATATACAGCACACACCCTCCCAGTCGCCTCTATCTATTTCCCCTTTGCTCTCAAACTCTAGAAGCCCCAGCCTTTGTCCGTGCGGTTGAGGCGGTACCAGTCGCCGCCGTTCACGTCGAGCGCCTTCTCGAACTCGCCCGCGCGCGCGACGATCTTCACCACCAGCTCGTACAGCGCGATGTTCGTCTCCGTGTCCAGCGCGTTTGTGAGCTCGTCGTAGAGCAGCACGGCGGTTTTCCAGTCACCTTCGGCATCGCAGGACTCAATCGCCAGACGCGCAATCTCCTTCTTCACGGTCATCGACATGGTCGTGGGACACTCGCTGTAGATGCCCAGCAAGTCCTCGTGCGCACCCACTTGCTTGGCCGCACGCGCCGCGATCACGTAGAGCGCATCTGTGGGGAAGTGCAAGAGCGGCGCGTTCCACTTCGCGTGGCCGTCGCGCGCATCAATGTACATCTTGAAGAGCTCCAGCACCTCGTGCGCCGCCTCAGCCGTCTTGTCATCCGAGTTGCTGCGCGTGAGCAAGTGCTTCATGAGCAGCGTGAACGAGAAGGTCGTCGCGAGTCCGTCGTTGTCCATTTCCCGCAAGTGTGCGCGCGCAAGCGAGTACTTGCCTGCCGCCAACAAGGTTGCGAGCAAGTGGTTGTGCGTGACGCTCGAGACCACGTGGCCGCGGCCGACGAACTCGTCGATGAGCGCCGTGGCTGCCGCGTCGTCCGCCATCTCCTTGCACGCGCGAATGAGAAAGTTGAGCGCCTTGGAGCTCTTCGTGCGGCGACGGCACACGTAGTTCTCGCGCCAGAGCGCGATGAGCCTGTCGTATTGCTTGGCGGCAAAGTACACCCCCATGAGCGTCTCAAAGTGCGTGCGGTCGAGACGCACGTCCTGCAGCTGCGCTTCTTCTTCTTGTGCCGCAAGATTTGTTGCTGGTGCAACACTGCTGTCGCTCTTGGACTTGTCCTTTTTGTTGCCCTTGTGGCTCGCGGTCGCGCAGTCCCAGTACTTCTCGGCCTGCTCGGCGTCCTCGGCGACGAGACAGCCCTCGAGCAGCATGTTGAGCGTGTACACGTCCCACTTGGCGCTCTCTTCGTCCATCATACTCAGTAGCTGCGGTAGCATGTCCACACGGCGCGAGCGCACGGCGCTGAGCAGCAGCGCGTTGAACGTCACGACGTCTGGCTGCACGCCGCGCTCCTTCATGATCGCGTACACATGCATTGCCTCGTCCATGTCGCGCGCGTTGCCGTAGGCCGAGATCATCGAGTTGAACGTGTAGATCGTGGGCGTTGCGTGCTTCTCGACGAGGCGGAAGATGATGTTGAGGTGGTGCAAGTCCGACGTGCGCGCGCAAGCACTCAGTGCGGCATTGCACAGGTTGTCGCCCGGGTAGATGCCCTGGTCGAGCAGCATCTGGAACAGGCGCGTTGCAAACAGGTACTGGCGGTTGCGCGTGCACGTGATGATCGCCGAGGCGAAGACCTCGCTCTTGTTGCCGTCGTCCGTGTACGGGATCGCGTCCATGAGCTCCTCGATCTCCTCCCAGCGGTTCATGCGCGCGTAGGCGAGCACGGCGGCGCCGTAAGTGCGGTGGTTGGGCGTGATGCCGTCCTGGATCATCTCGTTCAGCAGCTGCAGCGCCATGGGTACGTCCGAGCGGCCACCGCGCGCGCACGCGTGGATCGCGCTCGTGTACGTGATCACGTCCGGCTCCATCTTGAAGTGCTTGGCGATGTCCAGGATGCCCAGCGCTACTTGCGCGTTGCCCAGGCGCGCAGACTCGGCCGCCACGCGGTTCAGGCGATTGCGGTTCGGATCCTGGAACTGGTTGCGCAGCACGTCGAGCGCCAGCTCACTGCGGTTCATCTTGATGAGCGCGCCAGTGATCAACACGAGCTCCTGGTCGGACCACTTGTTGTCTAGGATCGGGTACTCGTCCATGTACTGCAAACAAGCAAGGCAAACAACAAGCAAACAGGTCAGCAAGTCAAACAACAACAAGCACACATGACACAGCAGGTTGCGCAATGAATCGGTACCTTGCGCAGCACGGAGGAGACTTTGCCGACGGCCATGCACTCGTCGAGCAGCCTGCGGAAGGACACGCGGTCCATCTGCTTCCACCACTTCTTGTTCTCCGGGCGGTACGCGTTGTAGTGGCTCGGGCGGTGGCGCCACTCCTGCGGCTGCGTCGCATCACCACTGTTGTTGCTGCTCCCACTGTTGTTGCCATTAGACTTGTTGCTCTTGCGCGCGTTCTCCAGTGCGGTCGTGTTGCCGACATCATCCACGGGCGCAAGCAGGTTGAAGTGCTTGGGGATGCTGCGCACCTTGTGCACCGAGCGAGCGGTGGCGCTGCTGGACTTGCTGCCGCTCATCGTGGTGTCGATATCACTCTCTCTCTCTCTGGTCACACTGCTGTTGTTGTTGCTGCTGCTGCTGGCCGCGCGGCCGACAGCAAAAGCGCGCGTCTGCAGCACATGGAGCTTCTGCAGATGGCTGGGAACGCGGCGCAGCACGCGCTGCAGGGCGGAGGCGGGCATTGCGGCCGTGCGTGTGTGTGGGAGGGGGGACGCAAATGGGGAATTCCGATCGGATCGCCAACCAACAAGTTGCCGGTCGTTGTGTGTGTGTGTGTGTGTGTCACGAGAAACGCGCTAAAGGAGGAGGAGGGGTTGTGCTGGATAAAGTATGGCTCTTTTGAGAAGGCGAGGGTCGGCTGCAAGTGCGCTTTTGTCCCACAATGACCCACTTGGTGTGGAGAGAGTTCACCACACCACCAGAAGCATACTGGAAGCAAGTGAGAATTGGAGAGCTCGTGGAAATGTACTGATGTACTGCTTTGGAACAAACGACTTTCCTACATCAGCGCTTGATCGCTTTACTTAAGTACACACGATATCGCAGTGCTCCAATCTTTCCGTGTTGCACTGAAAAGAGTACGACGTCTCTTCAGCACTCTTTTATATCAGTACAATTTGATGCAAAGACGCGGCCTGCCGAATGTGAAAACATCAACGAGCTCCCATCTCCCTCCCTGAATGCGATTTCTGAATGCGAATATCTTTCTCAGTCCGCTGCCTTCCGCTTGCTCGCTCATGCAGGCGCCTTCCGCTGACCTCACTCATTCCGCAATTCGCCTCCAAGCCCTCAAGACAAGACCCCAGCACATACACACGCAACAAGATGGTGGTGAAGCTTCTGACGCACGAGCACGGCAAGGGCCGCGTACGCCTGCTCAAGGTCACGCGCCAGCCGGACAAGCACACGGTGCTGCAGCTCGAGGCCGAGATCCTGCTCGAGGGCCCCGCCGAGCGCGCGTACTACAACGGCGACAACAGCGGCGTGCTCCCCACGGACTCGGTCAAGAACACGGTCTACGTGCTCGCGAAGAAGCATGAGTTCGAGACGATCGAGGACTTCGCGATCATCCTCGCCAAGCACTTTGTCGCCAAGCACCCGCAGATTGTCGACGTCGCCAAGGTGAAGCTCTTCGAGACCCACTGGGAGCGTGTCGTGACTGCGGACTCGAAGGGCAACGTGCGCGCGCACCACCACGCCTTCGTCGGTGTCGACAGCGGCATCTCCACCACCTAGTACGTCCTGCAATCTGTCCCATGTTGCTTATTATGTGGCGCTTGTGGAACATGTTCACTAACTGTGCTGTTTGCTTTCCTGTTGCTGTTCAATAGCGCGATCGCTCGCAAGGCGCCGCACGGTGGTGAGCCAGTTGTGTCGCTCTCGGCCGGCATCGACGGCTGGCGCGTGATGAAGACCACGCAGAGCAGCTTCGTGAACTTCTTCCGCGACGAGTACACGACGCTGCCGGACGTGCCCGACCGCCTCGTGGGCACGGTCGTCAAGGCCACGTGGAACTTCACGTCCGAGGCGCCCCGCACGTGCTTCAAGACGCAGCGCGAGCAGGTGAAGAAGGTTTTGCTGGACGCGTTCTCGGGTCCATCGGACGTCGGCGTGCCCAGCGACGCCGTGCAGGCCACGCTCTACCAGATGGGTGAGGCCGTGCTCAATAAGTGCTCGTTCGTCAAGGACATCACCATCACGATGCCGAACGTGCACAACCTGCCGGTGGACCTCGCGCGCTTCGGCCTCAAGAACATCCACCCGCACGGCGAGGTCTTCCTCCCGACGTCCGAGCCACACGGCATCATCCAGGCCACGATGGTGCGCGCGACCTCGCGATTGTAGGCAGAGCGCTGACGCCATCACAGCCAGAGCGAGGAACTGTGTTGCAGTAGCAGCAACAGCGTAGCTCTTCGTTCCCATGTGGCTTCATCATTTATGGTTGTGAGGCGACTTGCGAACAAGCAAGAGAACTCTCAGACAACCATCCAATCAATTTAAGCAAACCGACCAACACGGCGCGTTTTCATTTCGTCTTGCACTTGGTAGTTCGCTTGCCTTGCGCAATTGCTTGCTGATGAAATAGTTGTGCCTCTTCATTCTCACACCACCATAACTTGACGACTGCTGGCTGCTTTTACTTGCTGTAAAAATCAGAGAGCGATTGCGCGAACACGCGCGCCTTGGTCTGCAACGACGGGTAGCGCAGGCGCTCGTGCATCGTGTGCATGTGGTGGTGCATCTCCTGGAAGCAGCCATCGCACGCGACGCAACGTTGCGTTCTGCAACAAAACACAACAAGTAACACAGGCACAAGACAAGCAAGTCCGTGAGTTCCTGACGCACCAATGACAACACTATATTGCATATGCAGCCCGTCCGCACCTCTGCTCGCCCGCGAGATCGACGTCCCGCGAGCGGAACTGCTTGGACCGGATCGAGTCCTTCACGATGGGCGAGAACGCGTCGAAGAGCTTCTGTCCGTACTCGATGCCGACGCTCAAGTACCTGCTCAGTGGAGGTGCACATTGTCAGTCAGCTAGCCTTCGCACAAGACAACAAAAACCAATTTCCACACAAACAACAACAGCAACAAACGCACATCTCAAACTTGCTCGCGAGCAACTCGGTCACGAGCGGCAGCAGCAGCGCGCAGCCCTCGAGGTCCAAGCCGAGCGACTGGAAGTCCGTGATGCGCAGCACGTCGACGACGATCGCCTCGCGCTTGCCATTCGGGAGCTGCCCAAGGTATCGGAAGCCGTCGTGCAGGCTGCCTTTCTCCCAGAGCACGAGCAGCTGCTGGATGCACTTCTGGCGCGCCTTGAACGTCTTAATGCACGTGTCCATGCCGCAGCGCAGCTCCATGATGTAGTCTGTCGTCGCCACGTCCTCTTCCTGCTAAGCCACGAGCAGTGCATTCCCATGAGATAATAATTTAAGAAAGTGGCTATGAGATGTTCATGAGCTCGTGGACGTACTCTGACTTCTGCTGCTGGGTTGGGTTGCTGCTGCGCATAGGAAGCTGGGTCTGCGTGAACAGACAATAGAGTTGTAATTGAGCTCTCATAACACTTGCTCAGTAGACTGACTGGGCTTTCTTACCAACGCCACTGTTGGACCCTGGTCGGTGGTCAAACTGAGCACCAGCAGGGTCCGGTGACGCCATCCTCGCATCGTCTGATAGGGGGGATACACACAACACGGCGATTAGCTTCACACAGACTATGAACCATCCTTTGCGGATTCAGAGAAGCGTACATGATCTGCGCGGCCCTTCGACAAAGCGACCAGGGTTCCCATTGCCAAGAAGCGCATTGCTTGACTGAGGGGGAAGCGCGACGGCTGGTGTCGTAGGTCGATTTGAGACAGCAACGTGACTCTGAAAGTCTGGCGCTAATCGGTCCGTGCTGCTGGCTGCGGAGTTCCTCGCTGAGAGAGGAGGCTGGGCGGTGGACGCGCTGGGAGGGTGGGTAAATGAAACTGACTGCTGCTGATGGGCGTACGGAGCAGTGACTGGGGCTCTCGATGGCTCTTGCTGCTTGTTCCTCGCTGCACTACTGCTGCTGCTACTGCTGCCAGCGCTGTTGTTAAACGGCCGCAACTGGTTCACGTCCAGCAGCCAGATTGACACGAACGCGTCCTGGATCGAGCCAATCATGACCTTCATGTCCTGCAGCATGGTCGAGTCCGCGTGCATCTCCACTGCACCGCCCGTCTCTTTCGGCCGCGGGCACATGATGCTGTCGTGGCACTCGATAGCGGTCTCGTACGACCACACGCGCACGGCTTCGGGCGAGCAGCAGAAGAGGTACTTGCCGCTGTGCGGCTCCGCGATCGTGTGACACATTGTCGTCGTCTAAGAACACAACAACTCACGATTCTTAGTATGATGGTAAAGCCCGCAGGTGGACAAAGGGAGAGATAGAGCACGTACGGTCGCGTTATCTGTGGGTGTGAGGCCGATGAGCGCGAACTCCTGCACGTCCCAGAAGCGCAGTGTCTTGTCCGCCGACGACGACACGAGGATGAACTCTTCCGGGTTAAACTCCAGGTCTGCATATAAAGCAAGTAGAAGTTGTGAGCTTCGCCATAGGTTTGAAATGAAAACTCAAGTATAAAGGCATACAGTGGCAACGTACTCGTGATCGCGCCGCCGTGGTCCGAGAACTCGCGCAGGAGCTTGCCGGCCGTGAGGTCCCAGATGCGGATCGTGCCGTCGAGTCCACCGGACGTGAGCCACCGGCCGTCGGGCGTGAAGCACACGGTCGTAACCTCGGTCTTGTGGCCCTTGAACGTCTGCATGCAGCTCTTCGTGCGCAGATCCCACACTTTCACGATCGTGTCGAGCGAGCCGGACGCGACGTAATCCCCGTACAGGTGGTAGTCGAGCGCCGTGCACGTCGACATGTGGCCCTTGAGCGTACGGCTCACCTTGCCGGCCTCGAGGTCGAACGCCTTGATGGACCCGGCTTTCGAGCCCGCGATCACTTTCCGCTCCGACGGGTCGAACACGAGGCTCTCCACGGGGCTCTGATGACCCGGGAGGCTCTGTCACGGCGGTAATTATAAGGACACACAGCATGAGCAATACACACGCATCATTGCAATACACCGCTACATGTATGTCTTCACAGAGCACGCACCATGATGTTCTTGGTCTCCTTCTCGCGCATCCGCCAGAGGTTGACGATGTTGTCATCGCCGCCCGTCGCCGCCACTTGGCCCTGTCAAACGCGCAAGGGCGAACACATGCAGAGCACGACACAGGCAAGAATACGTTAGCAGAGAGCATTTGCGTATGGACGCAAAAGGCACGAAAGGTCACGAGCTGATCGCATGTTGCTTCGCACCGATTTGCGGCCGAATTTGAGGCAATTGACGTTGCTGGAGTGGCCCAGGAAGTGCGCTACGTTGACATCCAGCATCACACGGTGCGCAAACCCGAGCACGTCCATCAGTTAGTCACGTAAGGCTTGTAAACACACACACTCAGAGGAGAGCTAGAGGCGCTCACAGTGCCGCGTCAACGCCATCGCCGCTGCTGGTGTCGTTGCGCGCCGCTTTGTGTGTTCAATCAGTCGCGTTCCAACGTGTGAGGTTCGCGTCTGGTTATGTGCAGGTAAAACCTCCACAAAGTCGTGGAAAGGGACTGCGAAGCGCATTATGTACGTATTCGGTCTGATTGGCGCCGCCGAAACAAACTTAACGAATGAAGGGCGCTTCTCGCGTTTGCGTCACAAAAGAAAGAAAGCAAAGCAGGCAAGAAGGGAAGAAGGGGAACGGAGACCGAGCTCTTCGTTACTCTCCGTCTACCGAGCAGCAGTAAAGACAACCTCACGAGACAACCATGCAGGTGTTTCTGGCGGTGCTGAGCTTCATAGACATCGTCGCGCTGACGTTCCTCAATGGCTACTGGGTGCGTTCCTCTTCTTTCACGAAAAGATGCGAGGAGCTACGAGCACTCAAATGGGTGTCTCTTCTCTCTCTGACGACTGGTACTCACTCTTGTTGTGTGTGTCCATGTGTGTGCGGTGGCATGCAGCTGATCACACTGGACGAGCTGGAGCTGGATCACCTCAACCCTGCAGATGTGGCCAAGCGTCTCAACAAGCTCGTGTGTACGTGACTCGCATGCACGCACGCGCTAGTTTGGTGCATGTGGGTGTGTTGGTATGTATACACGGAGGCTAATGTGCTGTGACTTGTCTTGTGAAAATGCAGATCCTGAGATGATCTTGCACGGCATTCTGATGTTCTTGTGCCTGGTGGCGTGGGCGCCATACGTGTTCCTGCTCAACATCCCGATTGCGCTGTGGCACGCTCGCCGGTACGGTTGCGCACTTTGCATTCTCAAAGCGTTCAAGTTGCGTATTGACCAACAATGTGTGTTCGTTCTCCATATTTCACCATGTGTGCTGCAGTGTGTCGCGAAATGAGCACATGCTGGACCCGACGGAGATCCTGCGCTTCAAGAACCTGCAGGCGGCGCGCGTGGAGGCGATCGGCAAGACGGTCTTCTACGGGTTCCAGATCGTCTATGGCATGTTCTGGTGCGTACCTGGTCGTCCTGTGTAGTGGTGTGTATGCCGCCAAAACCCAGCAATGTTAACTGTGGACTGCATTCGTGTTACAGGATGGTGTCGGCGATTGTCGCGTCAGCCAACAGCCGCCGACCGAGCAAGAAGTAAAGCAGGAGCATCGTGACAAAGGAAGGAACGAGCAGATACTGCTAAACGCGATTAGCTCCGTCAGTCGATCCGCTTTTTATCGGGCCTTCCGGTAGCAGCAGCAGCAAGACCATCCATCCATCCATCCATTTCAGGGCTCGACCCTCAGCCCATTTTGGCAGGAAAAGTAGTAGCGTCGTGTAGAGAGAAGCAGAGAAAGCAAGCATAACATATAAAGCCCACCACCATTACCATTACCATGATATCCAAACTTGCATGCTGCATTGAAGACACGCGCTGAGGAGATGACGCGTGGGCACTGGACACCAGGCAATGTTGCGTGCTTGCCGCACGACGCAAAGATACCAGATTGAAGGCTAAAAATAGCCGCTTGCGTCACTTGTCGTCAAAGTTTGGTCGCTGTCTGTGTCAGCAGCCTGTTGATCGGCAGGTGGCTTCATGACACTGTTTAATTAGTAGTTTGCATTTGATTTCGAGCACACATCATTTGGTTTTCGATCACAGAGACACGACATTTGGAAGACGCACTCTAATGTGGAAAAAGAAACCATTATGCTGTCTATATCATGTAGAATATATTTGAGCAAACAAAGCGCTTTCCGCATTCTCAACCAAACTCATTCGAAAAGCCAGCATTTCATCATTTCGCCAGTGAGCATCCCAGCAAGGACAAGTGGAGAAGCAGCAGAGCGAGCGAGAAGATGCACCGGCGAGCGGAGCGACGTCGCGCTGCGGCTGCCGCGGCGGCGGTGAAAGTGGCGGCTGTCCCAGCGCCAGCAGCAGCAGCAGCAGCACCCGAAGCAGCGGCGCCCGTGTCTCCTGATGGCGGCAACTCTGCCACGACCGCGGCGGACGGAGCCCCAGAGGCGAGCACTTCGACGGCGACGCCCGCGCGCGCAAAGAAGCCGCTGGCGATCCACCCCGCCGCGCAGTTCAAGTTCCACGTGCACGGCCACGAGTTCATGAACGGCGAGGAGCTGGTGCTGAACCCCGAGTACTTCCCGCAGCTCAAGGACCTGCACCGTGACGACTACGTGGTCGAAGTGTTCCAGCCACCGCCGATGATGATGCGACCTAGCGACAGCATGGCTGCTGCCGCCGCCGCGCACGAGCAGCCGACTGAGTATACTGGCGATATGAGCGATATTGGAGCGATGGTGTCGCGTCATCACCTGCTCATGGAGATCCCGCAGAGCAGCATGTTGCCGATCAAGGGCAAGATGCAGGTGAGCGTGCTCAGGGACACGGCGGCGGACTTCCAGCTCGCGCCGTACAACGACGTCATGGTGCGCTTCGTTGCCAAGATGCACGTCGAAGTGGACTTTGTCGAGGTGTCGCTCAAGGACCAGTTCATGTCGCGGCGTGACCTGTGGTACCTGAAGAAGTCCATTGTGGGCTCGGCCGTGTACGTTGGGAAGAACATCCGCGTGCATGGGACGCGCTGGCAGGTGATGGACATCCGCGCGAACGGCGAGAAGGTGTCCAGTGGCGTGATCTCAGACAAGACCAAGTTCGCGTTCCGGTCGCGCACGTCACGCGTCATGTGGCTCGTGCAGCTGACGCCCGAGATGTGGGACATGGCGAACTCGGGCAAGCTGTACATGGAGATCTTCCTGAACGTCGTGCAGAACGTGCTATGCAAGTGGATGAAGCACAAGGTCTCGCACAGCCTTACGATCATCTTCTTCGCCCGGAACTACTATCCAGACCTGGAGCACGAGAACGAGTTTCAGAGCTCAGCGTCGTCGTCCGGAAATGGTGGTGGCCGCAAGCGTCGAGCGTCGAGCGGGACAAGCCGCCCAATTCGTGCTGCTGCTGCCAGCAGCAATTCCAGCTCAAAGAATCGCACTACAGAGGACAAGGACCGCACGTTCCCGTACGAACGGCGTGATTATTTCCCGATTGGCGTCGATGAAAATGGACGCCACTACCAGGATTTCTACAAAGTGGTGGCGTTTGACAGCCTCGTGATCGACGTGCAGCCTCTGCTCGTGCAGCTCAAGCGTGAGATGAACGAATTTCCACACGCCTGTGGCTGGCGATCCCATCCCTCGCCGTACTACACGCCTCCGCCAACTTCCTCCTCGCCACCTAGAACCAGCAACGAGTCGACACCGCGACTTGGCGTTCCGTCCTTTGCTCGCGACGGAAACCTGCTCGAAGCGATCAACCTGGTCCTGAACATCTTCGAGAAGCACCACATCGACCGGCATTTAGCGAGAAGCGGGCAGAGCGTCGTGCTGTTCACGGCCGGCAACGGCATTTTCTCCGTGAACAAGAGACTTGCGGAGATCACTGAGCAGCGTATGATGGACCATGGTATCGGTATCGACCTGATCTCGCTCGCCACGCCTCCGCTGCACAAGTGCCCGCTGTTCCTGTTCAAGCAGTCGGAGCTGACTGAAATGAAGCTGCCGAGTCGCGCGGGCGAAGCGAATGCACCCACAGACGCGTGTTTGTGCGTGAACCAGACCAGTAACAAGAAGGGGGCCGCGTTCCAGCGTCGATCGCGAACAGCATCGAATGACGGCATGTTTGACAACCAGTCGTTGGCGGATGCGGGTGCCACGTCGGTGCGCGCAAACCAACTCTGCAAGTACTGCACGCAGCGCCTTGAGAACAGCAAGAACTACAAGATCCCGCTCTGGATCCCGCTCTGCTTCGTTGAAGAAGATATGATGGTGGACCACACATGTCCGCTCGATGAAGACATCACCCGCCAGTGCGCTGTGTGCCACCCGAAAGTACCGAAGACCCGAGACTTCGTGCCGCTGCCAATATGCCGCATGTTCAAAGACGAGGATCGCTCGATCCACGTCTCTCCCTACGCACTCCCGAAGCCGCTTGAGAAGCTGCTAAACCGATTTCAAGACGACCCCGAGAGCGCAGATTTTAGCGGAGATCCGTACGAAGGCCGTTCGGGACTCTCTGCGACCATGATCTCCGAGTTTTCGACGTACGACGAACTTCTCTTCGCAGGCTTCGACAGCGACTTGGTTCGCACACGTTCCCCGTCAATCACGTGCGTGGATGACATGTTCATGTATGGGGGCGACATGCTGCCGAAAGCGCGGTCCGATTCGCCTTCGGACCAAGCCCGCCTGCTGCAGCAGTTTGAGAGATACGACGACGAAGTGTTTGGATTCACGGGCCATCGCGGATCGGCGGTACCCCCGAAATCTTCGGACGGCGGCGACAAATTGTGCATGACGCCACCTCTTGGCCCGAGGCCGCCACCAGGCTCGAACTCGAAGAAGCGAACTGGGCTGAGTGGATCCGTTATGACTTTCCAGTCAAACTCAGCAGGGAACAACGCGGCGAACGGGCTCGACAACGCGGGAAGTCAGAGTAATCAGTGGAGACAGCTAGACCGCAGCCCATCACCGCATCAGTTGAGCGGGTCAGCGAGCTCGGAGAACAAGTTTGTGTCTTCGTCAGACGATGAAGCGTCGACGCTCGACTATAGCAAGACGCGCAACATCTCTGGCTCGCTGCCCAGCACGTACGCAGCTCAGTTCACGACGAGTCCGATGCTTCGTGCAGGAGATGGCGGTGCGAAGGACGACTTGTTCAGCTCGCAGGCGCTCATCTTCACCACCAAGCTCACGAGCAACCAGCGGCGCTGGAGCCAGATCCGCCCGAGCGAAGATGCAAAGTACCGACGCGTGCAGAATATCCTCAAGTGGAAGAGTCTGTGCTTTCCCGCGCTTCTCCCGCTCACGAGCGACTTCTTCCCCACATCGAAGGAGCTGAAGGCGCATTACACGGAGGCGCTATACAGTGTCACGCTCCCGGAACGCGACGAGCAGCACGGCGTGACGTTCCGAGATTACAGCGAGTTCGTGACGGAGATGGTCGCGCAGCGGTTCTCGCAGGACTTCCAGCTTGTGATGGTCGAAGATGTCAGCGACAAGGCAGAGCCAGTGTTCCGCTTGAGCATGGGTCATCGCATCCACGAGATCATGTTCAACGAAGAGACGCAAACGGTCGACGTGAAGCGGTACTTGCAGAAAGCGAAAGTGCGGTCCGACGTAGACATCATGGAGTACCGGTACTCGCTTTGGTCGCCTGTAGCGCACACATTTCTGTCTGTCTCGCAGGAGTTCCGAAAGTACCCGCGACTCGAGTACGCGTGGAACTACTTGGATCAGCTCATTTGCGGCTACTACGACGAGATGAGCGAAGCCATTCGGTACAAGCGGATCCTGTACTGTGTCGTGCCGCCACGGCTCGAAGGAACTGAGCAAGACAAAGGTGCGAAGTCGGAAAATGTTCAGGGCCTGAAATCGTATGAGATGATTAACGTTTGCTTGCTTCTTTAAAACTGTGTGCACAGAGAATCTCGTGGACTACACGGAGAGGTGCAAGAAGTTCATTGAACACTTGCGCTCGAGAGCCGACGCGAGTACGGGCGCGCCGAGCGTGAAAATCTCGACTGAGTGGAAGGAGACTATGTCGAGCAGCGGCGTCGATGCGTTCAAGCGCGTCGGCCAGGGGAACATCAAGATTCCGATGAACGTGAGCGACGCGCCGACGAGCCAAAACTGGGTGATCACGCGCGTCGACACGGAGTTGCTCGCCACGCAGTGCTACCACGTCGAGGTGCAGTGGCTCGTGTGCCGCAGCTCGCTGGTCGACGATTTTATCACGGGGATCGTGCGCCGAGCGAAGCAGCTCGGACTCGAGTTCATTCAGGTTTGTTGCGCCTACCTGGCGGTGTTTGACTGTTCTGCTTGCCGTTATAACGTGCTGACTCCTCACCTGTTCACTTTACACAGGTTCCCGAAAACGGCATCTCCGGCAACCTGGATCTGCACCCGATGATCTGTCCGATGTTCATGCCGATCAGCGACCCGCAGGAGCAGCAGATCGTCGAGCAGGCGCTGATCGATCGCTACAATTTCTGCTGCGAGGCGCTGCACCCGATCCCGTTCACGCACCTGAACCACGGCGACGCATACACGGTCCTGCATCAGGAGCCGCGCGTGCGCAACCGTCGAGTGATCTCGTATTACCGGCAGTACGTGCACCGCTCGCTGTCGTGCTACGTGCGCATGACACAAACCGGACTCGTGTGGATCTCAAACCGCAAGCTCCCATGCGACGAGATCCAGGAGATCTTTGACGGATTACGCCAGATCGTAAGCTCCGTTGGCATCGCGCACGCAGCTCTCGCAGATGTCGTCGAGCGCGTTTTTGAGACACGAGCAGCGCCAGCGGCGGCGGTGGTCCCTTCCACTCCAGATCCTGAAGTTACTCCTCCAGTGGCAGGTTCAAAGCTCAGCGGCTCAGAGGCAGCGACTGATGCAGAAGAGAGAGGGGAGCAGGGCGAAGACGACCTTGCGTCGGAAGGCGACAAGACCGAGACGAACACGACCGACGAGGACAACGAGCGGTCTCACGGCTCGAGCAGCAGCGATGACGACAAGGAGAATGCGGCGCCAGTGGTCGCTGTGAACAAGATGCGAGCGCAAGTGTCCGCCGCTCGCACCACGATACCCATCGGCGATACTTCTGATGTGGACACGGTCCAGGCGTCCCAGGTCGCTGTGACGCGCAGCCGAGAGCTGCCGCACAAGACTGCAACCGCAGCCACAGCCCAAGTCACGACAGTGGCCCCGGCGCTGACGAATGGGTCGGAGCGCTCATTTTCTGCACCAGCTGGTGATCTGATAGCTGTCGCCGTCGACTCGGTCACCACCACGATCGACACCGCGACAGATCCGGATGTGGGCACCAAGTTACAAACGCAGCACCAAGATACAGTAACAGCCGCAGACATTGCTGTCGTTGACGATGACCAGCACGAGCACGAGCCTCCATCCGAGCTGGAGCTGGAGCTTGCAGTGCACGGAGGGAGCGGGGACAACCTGAAGCTGTCGGAGTGGCTGTGATTGACGGACTGAGCCACTTTTAAGCGAACAGTCAACATCGCGAACGCTTTTGAGAAGCAATCTTATGCTGGAATGTGATACGTCTCTGCACGTCTCACTGTGTTCTAATGGCATTGGTCACAGCCCTTATAAATACATATCCTTTTGTGCATAATGCGGATACGTTTATTGAGCTGCAAAAGAATCTGCCAGCTGTGCGTCAAACAAGGCAACATCCAGCGCGGCAGATGGCTCAGCCTGGCTGATGGGCTGGAGAGCTCCGATATGCGAAACGCTCTCTCTCTTCCAAAGAGGATGCGATCGGACACGCTCCCGATGGAGAGCAGCAGGTATCATGCCTGCTGCTGCTCTTGGAAGAAAGCAGCAGCTCACTTTCCGATCGCCCCTCCAGCCCCAAGCGTCCAGCAGCCAGCAGCCAGCAGGCAGCAGGCTCAAGGGACAAGATACAGGAAAGCGCTCTTCGGTAAAAAAACATACACACAGTGCGTGTGCGGAGAGAGACAACAAGGAACGATGGCGACGATCGAGCGCGACCCCGCAGTGCGCCCGCGCCGCCACACGGACACCAACCCGAACAACAGCTCGACGATGTTCCGCCGCATGTCGGCGCAGGCCATGGGGCTCGAGGCGAACGCGCTGTGCCACCGCTCGCACTGGGTGCCCAAGTCCACGCGCTCGTCGTGCTCCAACTGCCGGCGCTCCTTCCGGCTCTGGACCAAGAAGCACCACTGCCGCTTCTGCGGCGAGGTCGTCTGCCGCAACTGCTCCACGCAGCGAATCCTGATCCAGAAGAAGACGCTGCGCTCCTGCGACGCGTGCGTGAGCGTCAACGTGCAGAGCATCTCGGAGCTCAGCCGCCGCAACAGCACGAGCGATTTGAGCCTCGAGTCGGCGGCCGCGCTCTCGCAGCGCAGCAGCGTCGCTGGCGCCGGCCGCAAGAGCGACGGCGCTCTACTGCGCAAGTCCATGCAGCAGCAGCTCCGCGGCAAGAAGCTGCGCGGCAGCCTCTCGAAGCGCGAGTCGACGACGTCAAGGGCGCTCCACGAGCTGCGCAGCCGCTGGCGCTCGCAGCTACCCTACGTGGTCGTGGTCTTTTTGCTCACGGTCGCGGGGGTGCTCGCGCGCGTCTAGCACGCGGCTATGTGTGTGTGTGTGCATGGGATATAGAAGCGAGATGCAGAGAAGGTGTTGCTGGCGTTCATTTTTGATCTGTAGTGTAGAGATTGGTGTCCAAGAGATCGCTGTAAGAATAGTAGAAGCCCCGCCAGCCCAGCATTTTGCTTCTTCTTGTTCCGTGCATATTGAGCTGAGCTCACGAGCCTGGTGTCCACGCTCGAAGCGAGCGAGGGAGATCGCCATCGTGGATGGATAGGCTGGTTGAGCAAGTCGAGTCGTCGTGGTAAGAACGGACCTTGGGACAATTTTTTGAATGGGTCCACTGGAGAATGCTCCCACTCTTCACCTGAAACGAACCAATTCCCGCAAAATGGATCCAGCGACACTCGGAGAGCATTCATTTCGGAGACGCGACTCAGTCTGCACCTTCGGAACGGGACGTTTGGAGTGGCGCTCTATCCTCATGCGTTCTGACTGCAACAAGTCGGTGACATCACCTCGACTTCCGAGTGAGCACGGCCATCGGAAAGATGACTCTCGGTCGCAGCAGCTCTCTGCCAAGATCGCGCGATTTCGCTCTTCTTCACGGATCGCTTCTCTTGTGGCCGCGCGCGCAAACGCCTGGAGTCAGCTGTCCCCGCCCAGAGGACCAAGAAGGCGCGAGTCGCTTTCCAAGCGAGTGGGCATTGCTTTACCCACGAAGAGAGGCAGCATCTGAGAAGAGGTGCAAAATGACCTCGCGGCTTCAGCTGAATCCTCTAGCATCAGCTGATGGTATCTGAGACCGCGCTCTTAAAATGAATGTCCGCAGCAACTATTTATTGAGGGCGGGGAATCGGTTTAGAGGAACCTCCAGATATCAAGGTGTAAGCGTACAAAAAAAGACGAGGTGAAATGCCTCGTCTCTAACAATCGGTACGCATGTAAATCGGTGGCCGAGTACACAGAAGTCATATCTCGCACTTGAGCTGCATTTACCGCACCGCTTCGAGGAAGTACGATTGGATCCCGATCTTCATCCTCGTGTACCGTCGACTTCCTCTTAAATGCCACCCAGATCTCCCCCTTCCTCTCTTCCCTGTGTGAAAAAGATTTCGTTCCTGCACCTTGTGCGCGAAGAAGGCGGAAGGAAAGCAAGCGAGCAGCCATGGAGGAGATCGGACTGCACGCGACGGCGCTGGGCGAGGAGCCGCTGCTGCCGGTGACCATTGTGCGTCCATGTGTCTCCTATCTGTCTGTCTATACTTCTATGCGTATCAGCGCTATTGTGCCTACGAGGCGAAGAAGGCGCTCGTATCCAAGATACCTTTTCAAAGCGAACGAGCGGACGCAATGCTAACCACCGTGTCATGTGTTGATGGCATGATCTACAGGAGAGCAAGACGGACATGTACACAAAGTTCAAGTCGTTGGAGCGCCACCTGGAGTTCCTGGACATCCAGGTACAGCCAGGCGACCGTGACGCAATGCTCGTTGCTGTCCTTGTAGCTCTTCGGCTCAAGCCTCATCACGACTGACCGCTTTTGTTGTTGTTGTTTATGCTCTGCTATTGTTATATGACTCATAGGAGGGGTACATCAAGGACGAGATGAAGAACCTGAAGCGCGAGCTGATCCGCGCGAAGGAGGAGGTGAAGCGCATCCAGTCGGTACCGCTCGTGATCGGCCAGTTCCTCGAGATGGTGGACGCGAACTACGGCATCGTGGGCTCCACGGCCGGCTCGAACTACTACGTGCGGATATTGAGCACGCTGGACCGCGAGCGCCTGAAGCCCAACTCGTCGGTCGCGCTGCACCGCCACTCGCACGCGGTCGTGGACGTGCTGCCGCCCGAGTCGGACTCGAGCATCCAGATGATGCAGATGTCGGAGCGTCCGGACGTGAGCTACTCGGACATCGGAGGCATGGACGTGCAGAAGCAGGAGGTGCGCGAGGCCGTTGAGCTGCCGCTCACGCACTTCGATCTGTACAAGCAGATTGGAGTCGACCCGCCGCGCGGCGTGCTCATGTACGGCCCGCCGGGCACGGGCAAGACGATGCTCGCCAAGGCCGTGGCGAACGCGACCACGGCGTCGTTCATCCGCGTCGTGGGCTCGGAGTTCGTGCAAAAGTACTTGGGTGAAGGTCCGCGCATGGTGCGCGACGTATTCCGCCTCGCGAAGGAGAACTCGCCCGCGATCGTGTTCATCGACGAGGTGGACGCCATTGCGACCAAGCGATTCGACGCGCAGACGGGCGCAGACCGCGAAGTGCAGCGTATTTTGCTCGAGCTGCTCAACCAGATGGACGGCTTCGACCAGGCGACGAACGTCAAGGTGATCATGGCGACAAACCGAGCAGACACGCTCGATCCGGCGCTGCTGCGTCCCGGTCGCTTGGACCGAAAGATCGAGTTCCCGCTCCCCGACAGACGACAGAAGCGCCTGATCTACCAGGCGTGCACGGCGAACATGAACCTGGGCGACGAGGTGGATCTGGAGGATTACGTGAACCGGCCGGAGAAGATCAGCTCGGCTGACATCTCATCGATCTGCCAGGAGGCCGGGCTCCAGGCCGTGCGCAAGAACCGCTACGTGGTGCTGCCGAAGGACTTTGACAAGGGCTACAAGAACGCCATCAAGCGCGCAGACAAGAGCTTCGACTTCTACCACTAGTCAGTTGATCAGTCACTCGACCAGACAGACGATTGGGGCGGTGCGACCAAGATTACCAACCAGCAAGCGAGTCAGCGACCCAGTTGAGAGCCTTATCGACGCACGAGACCCAGTGAGAAGCAAGCGATTCCGATACAAACAATCAACGCACGAAAAGAAGTCACGAGAAGAAGAAGCGAAAATCAAGAAACAAGAGGCATTTTGTGTGAGATGCAAAGGGCTTTTTTGTGTGTTGTGTGGGTGTTGTTCCATTTCCCAACTGGTGTCCAGGTTGTTGTTCTCTGCTGCATGCACTGACAGGCATGTGGTGTTTTTGCTGCCGGCCGAAGAAAGATCGAGCGGCTCTTTCTTCTCGCGAAACGACTGCAAAAGGTCGCTGACACGCAAACGAAACAAGTGAAACGCGAGCCTTGCTTCTTTCTCTTCCTTCCAGCACAAGCAGTCCGCAACCAGCGTCCGAGCGAGCAAGAGCTCTACAACAAGCGATCGCCACCACGCACAAGGCAACAACGAGCGAGAACAATGGCGTCGAGTGACTTCCAGGCCAAGCGCGAGAACGTCACGTACCTCGTGAACTTGGTGCGCATGCTCAACGTGGTCACGGCCGCGATCCAGATGCTCGCGGGCGCCGGGAGCCTCACGTCGCTGCTCTACCTGGACGTGCCGGCGGCGCTCGTGGCGCTCTACGTGGTGCTCTTCGCGCTGCTGCTGCTACTCTTCGAGTGCCGCTTCCGCTTCACGGATGCGTTCCTGCGCAAGTACTTTGGCTTTTTGTACACGTACCGCGGGCTGGGCGGGTACCTGCTCATGATGGGCATCCTAGACCTGGGCATGGCTGGCGGCATCTTCGGCATCGTCGCGGGCTGCGCGGCCTGCTTCACGGCGCTCATCGTGCTCTTCGTGGACTGCTGCGCCCCTCGGATCTCCATGCAGCACGACGAGACGATCAACAACGCGTACGTGCCGTCCTACGGCTCGTCGTCTCGCAAGGCGTCCACCTCGAGTGGACACGTCACGATCCCGGTCGCGACGCCCGTGCCGAGTTCCTCGTCCAGCAAGAAGAGCCAGAAGGGCCAGAAGAAGCAGAAGAACAACAGCAGCAGTCTGCTCAACACCACTTTGAATCCCTAGGATACTAGCTTTGTCGGCAGTATGTTTTCATTCTGCAATATACAAAGTCGATTCAAAGCTCGTCGAAAGCCAAGGCTTCATAGCCTTGCTGGAGGAGTTCAGATCGTTTCTCCTTCGATGGCGCCGTGGTTCTCGTGGTTCTCCGCCTTGAGGCAGCGGTGGCGGTCGCGCAGTTCCTCCTAGAGACAAAACAAGCCATTAGCTAGCAATTGTGGATAAGCCTCACGAGAAAACTTATGAAAACAAAGCTCACCTGAACGTCCGAGAGCTTGGACTGGAGTTCGCGCTCGAGTTCGAGGAGCTCGCGTTCGTTGAAAAGCGACAGCGAGCGCGCGAGCAGCTGCTGGTGGAACCAGTGGCCGTGTCTGTGGAGCCAAAATATCAGGAGCCACACCAAAAAAGCTAGGAACAAATGCCAACACAGGTGACCAAGTTGACAAACCACAGAATCCTCACTTGAGCACGAGGGTCTCGAGCACTGGCTGGACGCTCGCGTCGAACTCGTGCTTGAGCTTGGCCACGCCCGGCTCCACGAAGCCGTCGTAGAGCACGTGGGCAAACTGAATGAAGCACATCGACAATCAATAGGCCAAGGGCTAGCTCAAGTCAGCACGAAGAAGCTACTGAGATCTCGTCGACATCTAGATAGCGCACCTTCGTGTTGGGCGTGAGCAGGAGGCCGAGGAACGCGCACTTGAAGAGGTAGTAGAACGGGAACCAGGACACGAAGAGCTCCGCGTACTGCTCGAAGACAGCCGTCACGGCGAGCACGACCCTGTCAAGTTTTGAGAGACGACAGCAACACATTAGCAGATTCTCACCCGCGGAAATTGCAAGTACCCCACAAGAGGCAGCCTAGCGCACCAGAACTCGAGGATCGCGCTCAGCGTCGATGTCTCGACGCCCTTTTCCGCGCGCGAGAGCACTTTGAGCGACTCGTACGCGCCAGAGAAGATGCCCACGAAGCTAACGAAGCAGACCGAACCCAGACCACACACGCATAACAACACCGAGCGTCAGTCTCTACCACAGCAGCAGACTGGCGAATGGCGTGACGCACGTGAGGCCCTCGCTGAGCAGGTAGAACGACATGGCGCCGTCTATGGAGCGTGGAGCTTGGTAGGGAAGAAGAGGAAGAAAGGATGTGGGCTGTGGAATGTCCGAGCGAGGCACGGGGACGCCTATCTGGATCTGTGTGGCGCTATTTCGAGAATCGCTCATGGTCGCTTTCTGATCCGATTCGATGCAATTGCAAATGTTGACAACCATGAAGAGATACTTTGCAGAAATGGAGACAGGTTTTGATACTTGGGTTATTATGAAGAGCTACACACACAACAACAACAAAAACTGTTGCACATGGACTATTTGCACCTGCAGACGCGCTGAGCGATCTCGCCATTACGTTCAGGCAGCCGACGCACTCGCTACAAAGTGGTTCGCGAGGCCTCGAGCGGCAGCAGCGCGTTGATCTCGCTCACGGAGATGCCCTCGTCCATGAGCGCCTTGCGCTCGCGCAGCAGCGCAGCGTTCGCGCGGATTGTCGCGAGCCTCGCTTCTGCGCGCAGCTTCTCAGTGGCAGCGGCCACCATCGCGCTGTTTTCCTGGACGTGCGGCGTTGGGTACTGGTTATTTGGGTCCGCGTTCGACGATGACGATGAGGACGACGGCGCGCCAGCAGCAGTATTGTTGTTGTTAGTAGTAGATGAAGCACCAGTAGTAGCGATAGTGGCGTTTGCGACGGCCTCTTCGTTCACCTTGACGAAGCGCTCGATCTCGGACCGATGACGCTTGGACACGACGCGCGGCGACTGGGAGAGCGACGCCGCGGCCAGCTGGCCGATGAGCACGCGCTTCTTGCCCGTGGCCGGCGGCGCCACGAACGACCGCACGCCCGCAGGCGGCGGCGAGCTCTCCACGTCGCTGTTGTCGACGTTGCCCATGCCCCCACCGTTAATGGCGCCGTTCAGCGTCGGGTCGCGTGGACCGAGGAACGGGTGCACGTCGTAGTAGAGCGAGAACTTCTTGAGCACCCACTTGCGGCTCGCGTCCGGGCTCGCGCCGCCGCTCACGTCGACGCCCGCGGCGCGCAGCATGTGGTTCGTGTCGCGGTACCGCTTCTCCGTGTCGAAGCACTTGGACTTGATCTGCGAGATGGTCTTGTTGCGCAGCTCCGGCAGGCGCATGGCCTCGTCGTAGAAGAAGCGCTTGGTCTTCGTCGCGTACTTGGCCACGTTCTCGCGCCAGTAGGCGAGCAGCGCCGCCTCCTCGCGCTCCGTCCACTTGCGCGTGAACTCGCCGCTCGAGGAGGCGGCCGAGGCGCCTGCGCTGGCGGCATCGTCGTCCACGTTGTCACGCGCCACGACGCGCATGGGTGCTGCTGTTGTTACTTTTGGCTTTGCTGTTTTTAAAGAAATGCGTTTCTTAAATTGGGGGGAGTGCAAAACCCGCGAAAGAAGGCATCTCGGGTCGAGACCATCATTCTGCGTCGCAACGTTTGGCTCGGGAGGCTCTCTCTCTCTCTCTCTCTCTCTCTCTGACTCCACTTTGTTGTTGTGCGGGTGGCTCGGACAAGGCCATCAGAACGAAATGACTCGTTTGGCCAAAAGCGCCAGCAAACGACGAAACGAAATGGGAGGCAGCATCCAAGCTGAAAACCGAGAGCTGTGTGTCGATAGCGTCCGAATGACACATTCGGGTCGGGGAATCGTCAAAAAGCGTGCATGAGAAGGAGCGATAATTGTCAAGAAGCGTGTGCGCGTCAAAAACATCCACAACCCCCTTGAAGACGTATACAATATAAAGTCTCAAAAGCAACCAGTGTCGTGAGATTCGGTTCTTTTGAATTTGAGCGGGAAACAACATTACAGCTTCCCGCTCGCATTTTAAAAAAAGGAAGTGAAATACAACCCATATATATATATGTGCACCGCTACAAGCAGCAGCAGGCCAAACTTGCTGCTGCCACTCACTCAGCAAGTCTCAGGGAGACAACGAGGAAGAAGCCACACCCGTCAAGAACACGCTTGACACAGCATCAGCAGCGTGATCTGAGCGCACATCACCTCGCGAGCAGCTGGAGCTACGGATACACAAAGTGCGCGTTTGACATGTGGTGCGCTTCGCTCAGCTCTCCCGCGAAAGCGTTGGTTTGACGCGTGCTTATTTTCGCCCTGTACTGTTTTACTAAAGACCCTCCCGGCAAATCAATAACCTCTACTGTCAGCTACGGACTTGATGAGAGGAGTCTCCCTTCGTTAGCAAGAGTCTTCACTGTATCGGACAAGCGACGAGAGAACGCCCTATGTATTGCACACATCTTCTAAAGGAGTCGTCCATGGAGTAAATAGAAATGCAAACAACGACGTGAATAAACCGGGAAACGTTCATTCGCTTTCAAAATACGTGCAGCGCCGCGGAAGCGAAACAGGCAGCAAAAGACCAGCAACCGAGCAAGACGCGCAGCGCAGCAACGAGCGAAGCGAAGAGCGACGTGGTGGCGAGTGAGACGCGTGACGAGACGAAGCCGAGGGACAAGGCATCGACTAAGGTACACGTCACAACGATTAGCATGGAGGCGACTTGGGTGAGCAACCCGGTGAAGGGGAGGAGTTCGCGCGAGATGAACAACGAGATGGGTGACAAGCTGGACGACGTATTTAAGCCAAATATCGTCCAGATATTGGAAGAACCGATCGCTGCGGCCCAGCCGGCGGTGTGTCACGACGACTAGAGTTCTTGGATGGCGTTCTTGGGGTCGTATCAATACAGTGCCGTGCAAGCCATCCGTGTTTAAGAGGCTATCCGGTGCAACAACCGCAACACGAGGCTGTCGCAAACGAAAGTCGCTCGGTGGGCGAGGCTGTCCAGCGAGTTCCGAAGGAGTGGGGCGTGCATCAGCGGACGAATATCTGCACACACGGCTGGCGGTCCAAGTGACACGTGGACAACTTGGTGGACTCTCACCGGTGTAAGATCGCGACGAAGGGGGATGACGATGCTACGGTCACCATAAATTACAGATGATCCTACCAATGTGGTAAATGTGGAGAAGATCGCTGCAAAAGAGACAGACATGGTATCGCTGAGCTCCAGACACATGTGTGAGACGCTGACCAGGTTCCCTGATCTGCTGGTCGGCTGCATACCATACAGCGGTTGAAACCGCCTCAATGAAGCAGTTGTCAAATTTACCCGTGTCTTATCCATGTATCTTCAATGCGATATGTTCGTTTCATGAGTATAAACGCGTTGCAGCATGGTTTCGTTCTGCACGCGCGAGCAATGACCGACTCCAACAATCGCCACCAGTCCCACTTGTGGTGCCGCGCCGTCTTGGCGCTGGCGTCGCTCTGACTCCGCTAATATCGAGACGTCGCCATCATTCGAAACTGGGAAGAGCTTGGCACACGCATTGAGAAGCTTCGTTGGACGATGCAGAAAGCGTCCGCGTTTAGGTTTGGGCTTTGCATCACCTTGAGCTTCGCCTTCTTGTTCGCTTGGGCAGCAAGCATGGTTGGAATTGGTGCAAGCTTCTACCACATCTCCTTTGCGTTAGCCCATCTCTGTCAAGAAACTCGGACTGCAGTATCCACCTTCGTCCTGCAAACCCTCCTATTTACCGATTCTGGCAGCCTGTCGTGCATTTAAATAGCATATCGTTGGAAACCGACTGCTTAATAACATCAAGATCACATTCGAATCGATTCTGAAGGAGATTTTGAAAACACATTTCTCTTTTTTGCCAACACAAAACAAAGCGACTCGCCCACCCGCAAGCAAGGATGACCACTTCGACCGCAGCAGCAGTAGCGCACTCGCTGCCGCTGACGTCCGTGGCGGTGGCGGGCCGCCAAGTCGCGTGTCTCGAGCTGCCGCACGTTGCTGCTCTCGTGAGCGAATTGCTGGACCACGGCGTCCCGCAGCTCTGGAGCATCCCGCGCGCCTGCGAGCGCAACCACCTGCACCTACTGCGCCGCCTCGCCACGCGCTCTCTGGACAATGCCTCTGCGTTGCCAGTGGACCCGCGCTACCGCGCGCATCTCTTCAGCGTCGGTCTCGCGTCCGCAGTGCAGAACGACAATATGGAGATGGCGCAGTGGTTGTGCGCCAATGCGCGCTCGCAGCACACGAGCTTCCTGTGGAAGGCCATGAAGAAGGCTGTGGTCTGCGGCAACCTGCGCTTCCTGCAGTGGGTCTCCGAGGCGTACGGTGACCGCCGCGTGGTGTGGAGTCCGAAGTTCATGGACTCGGCAGCCAAGTACGGCCACTTGAAAATGCTCCGGTGGCTCGACGCGCAGCCGCAGTACAGTGACGAGTGCGTGACGGACAAGGCGATGAACGAGGCGGCGCGCAACGGCCACCTGCACGTCGTCGAGTGGCTGCTCGAGCGCCACTTTGCGGACTACCTGCCGGACCAAGCGCTGCGCCACGCGATCGTGGGTGGCCACCTGGCGATCGCCAAGCTGCTGTACGACCAGAGCGGCTTCATCGATGACCTCGAGAGCATCGACCTGTGCGGCGCGAGTGGCAATTTAGAGATGGTGCAGTGGATCTTCGAGCAGAACATCAAGTACGACCTCACGGACGCCATGGAGTTCGCCGGCGGCGAGGGCCACCTGCACATCCTGCAGTGGCTGCATGAACACAAGGGCGAGACGTGCTTCAGTCGCGCCATGAAGCGCGCGGCGGCCAACGGCCACTTCCACGTCATGAAGTGGCTCCACGAACGCGGTACTGAGGGCTGCACGTACACGCTCATGGACCTGGCGTCCGAGGGCGGGTACTTGGAAATCGTCCAGTGGCTGCACGCGAATCGAAGCGAGGGCTGTTCACGCGACGCCATGGACGGCGCTGCGAGGTACGGTCACCTGGATGTCGTCAAGTGGCTGCACGAGAACCGCGAAGAGGGCTGTTCGCCTCAGGCTATCGGCTTTGCGGCCTGGATGGGCCACTTGGAGGTCATTCAGTGGCTTCACGAACACCGTAGTGAAGGCTGCACGTCGGACGCGATGGACTTTGCCAGCACGCGCGGGAACTTGGACGTAATCCAGTGGCTGCACGAGCACCGCAGCGAAGGCTGCAGCACGAACGCGATGAACTGGGCGGCCGCGCAGGGTCATCTGCACGTCGTCCAGTGGCTTCACGAGCATCGCAGTGAAGGGTGCACGACCCAGGCGATGGACACTGCCGGGTCCGTGCAAGTGCTCCAGTGGCTGCATGCGCATCGCAGTGAGGGGTGCACGGCCAAGGCCATGGACAACGCCGTGTACAAGAGCGACTTTGAGATGCTCCAATGGCTGCATGCGAATCGCAGCGAGGGCTGCACGCAGGACGCCGTGCGCCACGCGATCAACGGCAAGCACTTTGAAATCCTGCGCTGGCTGCGCGAGCACTACCCACAACAGGTGGACGTCGACGCGCTGCGCCGTAACTTTTGTGACGACGCGAACGTCGCGGCGGTGCTGGCGACCATGTGAATAACGCATCAACCAGCAACCAATAGACAAATAGAGCAACAACACTCAACAACTGTCTTCCAATATTAACTCGGCAGCGGCGACTGGATCAGATCTGCTACCGGTACGCCACGTACGCAGTGCCGCTCGTCTGTGCGCGCAGGGCGGCACGCTGCCTCTTGACCCACAGGACGCCAATGACCGTGAGCAAAGTCGTGATCACTGCTGTGGAAGTAGCGAGTATGAGCCACGCGCTGGGGCTCAGGCCGACAAAGAGCTTCTCGCCGCCGCCGTCCACTACCGACTGCGCCACGCCGGCCTTGGCGCCAATGGGCACCACGGGAAAGATGTTGAGGCCGCAGTTGGTCTTGTTGTCCGCCAACAACTTGATGAATCCGTTCTCGCCCCACGAGCTGCTGTACGAGTTCTTCAAAATCCAGTAGTCCCCCGCTGCGGCGTCCGAGCCGTAGCCCACGAGCACGAGCGCGTGGTTGATGTCGTTCTTGGACGACAGGTCCCCATTGTGCGGACAGCTGTAGAAGCCGCCCTTGTAGTCCGCGAACGGGTATTCGGAGTTCATGGCCACGGCGATGGGCTGCGTCTGCAGCGCCTTTCGCAACAGCACGTTCGGGTCGCGGCTCAGCGAGCAGTCCCGCCCCACGACCTGCTTCCAGTCCGAGATGCTCGCGGCCGACTGGTTGGACGCCCTGACGCACGTTGTTGATGATGATGACGATGACGACGTGTTGCTGGACTTGCTGTCGACGTAGGGCATCTCGAGCTCCGTGACGAGTCCGTAGTGGAGCTGGGCCGCGTCCATGAACGCGCCGTGGGTCATGCCGCCCGAACAGCCGTTGTTCGTCGACTTCCACTTCATGGTCTCGCCCAGCCAGGTCGCGTACGAGTTGCTGTTGGCGTTGTCCCCCACCCAGCAGTACGTGAACGTCTGCTCGGTCTCGCGCTTGCTGCACGAGAGGAACTGCTGCGGGGCGAGCGCCACGGCGGCGCTCTGGTTCGCGGCGATGGCCACGGCCGTCTCGATCGCGTCGCTGGCCGCGAACGCCCAGCAGCTGCCGCAGTTCTTCTGGCTCTTGACGCCCGAGCACACGCTGCGCTTGTGCGGGTTGTCACTCGTGCACCAGTTGAGCGATGAACTCGTGTTGATATTGGACGAGGAGCTACTGGAGCTGCTGACAGTCGAAGATCTACTGCCAGTCACGGTCGCGAGCTGACGCACCGTCACGCGCGACCTGCTGTGGTGCATCTCGCGGTGCACGAACGTCTCGGGCAGTGGCTTCTGGGACGATGAAGAAGAGCTCAGCAGGTGACGCGCGTGGACGCCCATCTTGAATGAGAACGCGTGACCCACCTGCTGCGCGTAGCGATGCACCTGCTCCGCATACGCCATGTGCTGCGCGAGGTTGCGTCGCGCAGTTGCGATGCCGATCTGCTCGCTGAAAAGCAGGTCGCCCGCCTCGGCGATCAGGAGCTCACGCAGCTCTGCGGCTTGGACGGCGCGACCGCCGTTCCCCATCCACAGACAGCCGCTTGTGCTGCCCAGTGGACAGCTCACGAGCGTCCCCACGGAGCTCTCGACAGCAGCAGAACCCGTGAGGAGAGCGGACACGCCCACCGCCATCACCACCGCCGAAGCTCTAGCGCGCATCGTACAGACGCCGATTGCTTGCGTGAGCGAGCGATAGAGCCCAGCACGTGGGCGAATGATAAACCAGGAGCATCACGCAGTGATTTTCGTGATTTTCGTGCTTTATTTGTGGAGCCAGTAATAAGCTCAGCCCGTTGCCTTCCGGTCTTCTAATACAGTGAGCACAGTAAATGGACACTTCCTGCTTTCGCTTTGTTGGAGAGTCCGATGGTGCAAGACACGAGCTCCCGAAATCACTGATCGGGTGGAGGACAAGGTGACTTGGAGGGCTTGATTCTTCATGGCCATGTATGCTGCCGGAAAAATGAAAGCTGTTTGATCAGCACAAGATGAGGCTTGACACCATGGTCGCCGTCTGCTGGCATCAACCCAAAACACACCTTTTGAGTCAGACACGGACGGCTCAAGAAAATGCCAAGAGTTAAATTGGACACGATTGAAATATGAGTTCGGCTCATTCTGGACCCAATTGAACTGCTGAACCCCATGCTGTGCCCCATTCATCAACGACAGCACCGGATAACTATTTTCACAAGCAAGGCCCGGACGAAAACACCGTTGGCAAGAAGACAAGAAATGGCACGGGGATACTTTCTCTCCCTCCCTCGTTACACGCCACAAAGCCTGGACGGATGGACTAGTGGCGCGCCAGCGGCAGCACGGCGTCGATCTCTGTCTGCGGGACGCCCTCCTCGCGCAGCGTCTTGCGCGCGCGCAGCAGCGCCGTGTTGGCCGTGATCGTCGCGATCTTGGCCTCGGCCTGGAGCTTCTCGGCCGTGGCCTGCAGCATCGAGTTGTTCACCTGCAGCATGGACGTGCTGAAGCCCATGGGCGACGCCTCTCCGCTCGCTGTTGGAGCACTCACGATACTGGTGCTGTTACTGCTACTACCGTTGGTCGAGAATTGCGGCGCCGTCGTCTTTGGCTTAGCTTTGGACGCAATCATGTCCGCGAGCCCAGCAGCAGTGGTGCCCAGGATCGCGGGCTTTGGTCGCAGCGTCGAGCTCGAGCTCGTCGGTTGTCGGAGCGACCCGCTGAACGCGGCCATGGAGGCGTCCGCTGGAGTGGAAGACACGGGCACGATCGCCGTGGACGAGCTCGTCGTTGATGATCCTGTCGACCCTTTTGGTGGCGTCGCCGTGTTGGCCGTAACGAGGCTGTTCGCCAGCAGGAAAGAGGCGTTGAGCGCGGCCAGATGGGCTGCGTGCACCGACTCGGCAGTCGTTTTCCTTGGTGCGAGCGCCGTGTTGCTGGACGCCTTCAGGAACGAGTGGTTCATCAGCACGGGCGTGATGGAGATCGGCGTCGTCGAATTCTCGGGCGTCTTGTCGTTGTTGACCGCTGCTGTACCACGCGACGACGTGGTCTTGGCCTGGCCGCTCGAGGCTTCTTTGTTCTGCAACTCGGCGTTCCTCGGTCGGAGCTCACGTCCGGCGGCCACGCCGACCATCTGCCGCTTCGAGGCGTCGCGCGTGTTGCTGCTCTCTTCGCTACTACTATCAGCAGCAGCGGCTCGCTTGCGCGTGCTGACCGCCACGCCGTTGTTGTTGTTATTGCCCTTGAAGTACTGGGCGCCCATGGAGTCCACGAGGTCGTAGTAGTATGTGCAGCGCTTCTTGGCGCCCGCCACGAGACGCGCCGGGTCCGTCGTCTTCTCATTCGCACGCAGCCAGCCAGACGCCTCGGCGAAGCTCTTCTCGAGCTGGTAGATCTTGGCGAACACGTCGTTCGGGTTGCGGTCCGTGTCGACGCCACTGGCCTTGATCAAACCCAAGATGTGGGCCGCGATCGACGCCTTCGTCTGGAACCGCGTCTCGTCGCCGCCCTTCACCCAGCACTCATAGTTCTTGGGCACGCGCAGCCACTCGAGCAGCACCGCGAGCGAGTTGATCTCCGGTGTGGGGCCGTCGCAGTTCCACGGCGAGCGCTTCTTGCGCTCGTTCGGGCTCGCGCGCGTCGCTTTAACAACGGTCTCGCCGCCATTGGACATCGCCTTGGTGGCGCCAGCAGCGCTCTTCGCCAAGCCGGGCCTGATCGCGTCCATGCGGTTCTTGTGCAGCGCGTTGTAGCAGCGCTTGCCGCACACCACGCGGAAGGGCTCGTCGGCGGGGCGGAAGGGCTCCGTCACGCGCAGCGAGCAGCTCCGGTGCGTGAACTTGGCGCAGCCCGCGCGCTGGCAGCGCAGCACGCGCTCCTTGTCGAGCGCCGAGCACGACGAGTACTTCTTGAGCACGCACACGCCCTCATTATCAGTAGCGGCGGTGCTGCTGCTGCTGTTGGTCTCGGTGGCAGCAGGCGCGGCGGGTGCTGGGGTCGCCATGTTGAAGAGCCTCGGATATTTAGTTTCGTCGATATATATTTTTTTCTCGTGCTTCGCTTGGTTTCTTTTTGGTTTCTGAGGGGGAATGACGAAGAAAATGCGCGCGCGAAAACTAGGAAAGCTTGGGTGGGCCACACCCAAGCTGCTTTTACACCTTCTATAGTGAGTTAGCCAAGCGAAAGAGGCGACCCATGCAGCCGTATGCACACCGAGGTCTGGTCCACCAGTAAGCAGGCTTCAGTTCTATAAATCGAGGCAAAGGATCAAAGTTTAATTTGAATGAGCAGCTACACTGTTTTGGCCAATCACATGCGCCTATTTTCGGAATGCTTGTGTCAAAGCTTCTATTGGCCAAAACAAACCTTTTCTTTTGAGCCCATGAAAATGGGTGCGCTTTTTTGAAACGCTGCGTCGCTTCCACCCTCAATATCGATGTCAGCAGATTGCACCCGGGATGCCCAAGAAGAACCGCGTGGCGTCGAGCCGTGGTCCTGCCGTCCACTCGCCCTCAAAGACCTCGTGTCACGGCTCAGTTGCTGCTGCTGCTGCTACTACTACTGATGCTGTTAGTGGCTCGGGGCTCTGGGGCGTCGACCTCGTGGAGCAGATCGCGCAGAGCTCCAAGATCCAGAAGCAGCGCTGGATCGAGTGCGTGCTTGACAGCCAGCTTGTCGTGCTTTCCAAGGGCGATCACTCCCGAAATTAGCGCGTATGTGTGTGTGTATGTATGTGTTATTAATGTGATGCCTTTAGGGTCTACACGAAGCTCTGGGAGCGGAAGGCGAAAGTGGACATCGCGGACGCGATCATCATCCAGGGCGGCACGCCGCGCGCCTGGTTCTTCACATCCTCCTCCACAGGCGTATGGCCAATAGGCCAGTCTTAACTTATGCGTGCTACTGATATTCACGCGGTGAAGTAATTGTTTGCTGCGAATGTGTCGTAGGAAATCCTCAAAAAGCACGACGAGAAGCTCAATGCGATCGCGATCAAGAAGCACTTTGTGCGCCAGAGCGACCCGAGTCTGCTCTCGCGCCAGCTCGCCGTGATAGTGCATGTACGTTTACTAGGGTCTCTCACAGTACTTGTTAGCCCAGATCTGCATCTAAACCGCCTGTATTATCTAAATATCCTAAACCAATTGTCCAGGAAGACCGCGACGGCAGCATCCGGTACTCGACTTTGAACGACCTGGAGTTCAACACGGCGCTCTGCCAGCCGTCGGCGCAGCTCTGGATGTCGAGCTTCGTGCTCCAGCCGTTCACGCCGCCGTCGCGTCAGCATCCGCTGCACCCAGGCACGTTCGTTGCCAAGTTCAACGCGCTCGCGACGACTTCCTGCGTGCGCGTCTTGCAGATCGACGAGTACTTTTACGGCATCACCAAGGCGGCAGCGCCCGTAGCGAGGACCCATGCTGCTGTTGCTGTCAGTTTTGATAGTGAGGCAGCAGATGGCGTCACGCGACGGAGGTCTTCTGCGGGGCCTGTTGCTTCTATTGAGTCTGGTCGAGCCAGTCATCGCTTACGACCAAAGTCTGCTGCGGCCAATGGATCGAATGGGAGCACGACGCATCACCACCATCAGCTGGAAGAGATCATCAAAAATGAGCTCAGGAAGCTCGTGCACGAGATCGAAAGCGCGTTCAGAGACAAACTGCGGCTGCTCAATGGCGAGTTCCAGGTCACGAGCACGAACCGCCTCGTGCTGCTGCGCGTGAGCCACGTCGTGTTTTTCTCGGACCTCAAGAAGCGCAACGAGGATGGTACGACATCAGCGCCGTCTCAGACAGGGAATGCTTCTACGCTAGCGAAGAAGACCCTGCGACCTTCGGTAAGCGCTCTACTAAGGCAAATGCCTTCACGTGATGGAACACTGACCTAGGTTGTATCTTCTCCTTGACAAATGCCTGAGCCAGTCTGCGTCGTACCCTGGAGCGAAGAAATGCGCTGGAGGGCATTTCTGCCACTGCAAGATCTTTGCGTCCGCTGTGGCGCTTAAGGTGCCGCTGCCGTCGACCCACGAGTTCCAGCGGATCACGCGAAAGGTGCGCTTAGTGTTTAAACTCTGTCTACAAGCTAGGTGGTATACAACTTTATTCGCTAATGCTCGATTTGGGAAGTCCATGTACCTGAGCGAGGAAGAGTCCATGTACCTGGAGCTCTTCGGTGCCCACGCTGAGGCGAAGCTCGCAGTCTCAACGATCCCATCTCGCCACCGACACCCGCAGGATGCGTTCACGAAGCTGCTGCAGAGAAGGATCTTCATGCTGCAGAGCACGCTCTGGAACCCAAAGTCCGACGCGTTCAAGGTCAAGCCGCGTACGTAGAGCTTTGCCACCTGGGGTCTATCGAATGTGGTTGGTTATCACCCTTTTGTTTTAAAACAGTTTCGCTGTTGTTTGCGCATCTGAAGTCGAGTTCTCGGACTCGAAGAAGCTGCCGCAGCAGTACGAGATGGTGCAGGTCTGCAAAACGTGCTACCTCATCTACCACGCGATCGACGGCGAGCGGTTCCAGGCGAGTCGGTCGACGTCCAAGGCTGCGGCGCGGCTCTACAACGCCAAGATCCACTCGACGATTGAGAACAGCGTCTCCGAGGCTGTTTCTGCGGAGGAGACGGCTCGACGACCCACGAGTCCGGTGCTCAAGACGACGACGACGAGTCGTGCGTGGGAGTATGAGAACAAGACTGAGGGCTCGCGAAGGAGGCTTGGGGCTAACAGCTCACCGATGACCAAGCAGCCCTTGCCACGGCCAGCCTCGGCTTCCAGTCGGCTGGCGACGATATCAATCGAATGAGCTTGGGGATCTCTTGTCAGAATGCTTTGGAGTGTCACCCTTCGGCGTAGATCTTGACTTTGCTGACAAAGTCGATCTGTGGGAGCACGTCTTCGTCGCGGCGCTTGAAGCAGAGGCAGAGCGACGCGATGATGAACGCGATCTGAAAAAGCACACACACACACACGCAGTCATCACGACGAGTCAGCGCCATGGAGACGGCCGCGACGGCTTGAAGAAAGTCTTCACGACAGGCACTTACAGGGAACATGAGCGCTAGCAGCACCGTGATAGCGATGGCCTCGATCTGGATGCTCAGATCCAGAAACACAAAGGCGGCACAACCGCGCGTGCTTGTCATGACGGGATTGAGGCCGCAGGTGCCGTACGGGAGGTCGTACTCGCACCGGCCGCTCACAGCGCAGTCCTTTGTGGGCAGGTACGCCTTGGAGCCAAAGGCGTCGCACTTCACGCGCTGGTTAAGCTTCACGGAGATCTCCGTGGACGGATACGAGCTCGGGAACGCGCGCGTGTCGTTCCAGCAGTGCAGCGGGGGTCCGTTGCCGCAGCAGAACTTCTCCTTCTGCAAATTGAGCACCATGGTGCGGTACGAGCCCGTGCTGAGGCTGCGCGTGTAGTAGGACTGCCACACAAGCGTCGCGCCGGCGAAGGCGTCGCTGTGCAGGAACTGCTCGCACTCCTGCTGCTGCTTGATGCTCATGGCGTCGTAGAGTCCGACCGTGAGGCACGCGACCTGGGTGCTAAACGGCAAGGGGGACACGGATTTGCCCAGCGCAACGCTGCCAAAGAGCGTCTGGAAGAAGAGCAGCGCCGAGAGCAGCACGAGTTGCTATGAGGCCATCAAGCGTGGTGAGTGTGCTACCTTATGACTGAGTGAGGGAGCCAGTATACGGTACGAATTGACTAACCACGAGCAGCAGGGACTTGTTCTGCGTGCGCGCGCTGTAGTAGCCGAGCCCCGCGGGGAGCGCGTACATCAGACCCGTGAAGACGAGGCCGCCGCCCACGTGCTTGATCGAGTTGCCGAGCAGCTGGTGGTAGTGCTCGTTGCTTACGATCACGGCGCCGAGGACCACGAGCAGCAGCATTTGCAGCTAGAAGGCAGAGCACAGCAACGACGGGAGAGCACATAATTGCATCACGTGAGAGGAGGCGGCAACATGAAAGGGCTACATTTGGAGTGTCCACTCACCACACTGAAGCAGCCGGCGCCGGCGAGGAACTGCACCAGGCTCTCCTTGGCGAACATGAGGCTCTTCTCTTCGTGTGGATGCAGCTCCTCTAGTGATGTGATCGAGCTAGTCAGCCAGTCAATGAATGAGCTCATGGACATCTTCAGCACCGGAGTGGTCCGGTGATTTTGGTAAAAATACACAGCGAGTGTTGGGGTTGAAGCCATTTTCGTATCTCGATATGAAAAGCCTGAGACTTTGGTTTCCCAAACGTTTCTGCAGTTAGCAGCAGGCAGAGCGCAGTGTTCACAAGGCAAGAGCTCCAGCGGGATGGCGTCACCAGAGCATGGGCCGTCGGCGTGGCAGGCGCGCTTCGGCAAGCAGAAGCCCAGTCAGGACAGGGCAAAGGCGTCGTCATCCAGCAGCAGAGAGCAGCGAGCGAGTCAGAACCAACTTCAGCATGAGCAGAGCCCAGCGTCGCCCTCAATCGCAGACCAGCTGCTCAGTGCGCTCAACGCTCGCGAGAAGAAGCGCGCGGAGCCAGAGGAAGAGCTCAGTCGACAGTGCGCGGAGGAGCTGCTGGGCAAGCGTAACGCTTTTGTGCCGGAACTTCGCATGAACCAGCAGTTTTCATCGCAGGACGACTCAGCTGCAGTCCAGAAGCTCATCCAGAATCGACTCCGGGTGGAGGTTCAGGCCGATACGCTTCGTCAACCGAAGCAGACGAGAACTGAGAAGACTCGGATCGAGAGAGCTCCAGGCAAGACTCGAGCCTCGACTGGTGCTGACGCTGAAGCTCAACGAAAACCAGTTTCCGATCGAAATCCGAGTGCGCCGCACTTCACGAGAGCGAAGCTCTTTGAGCTGGAGGAGCTGTCGAGGCCAAGAATCGAGCGAGTTGGGAAGCAAACCCGAGAAGAGAAGATCGGGTTACATCGTCCACTTGGCGTCAAGCGAGACCAATCGCCCGACAGGACCGTCAACAGCAATTTTGAGGACGGACCTCGAGGTGCAGTTCGCACTGCGCGTGGTACAATTTCGAAGGCAGCGTCTCGTGGAGCAGGGAGCGATCCGCTGAGGCAAATGGAGGAGCGGCAGCAGCGACTGCGCGAGATGAGAGCTGCTCGAGCAGCCCAACAGCAGGAGGAGCCGGCCAGCAATCATGGAATTCCATCCAAAAACGCGAAACGAGCAACTGACGGTCGGGAAGAAGCCCACGGCAACCAAGCCGACGATGTTTGCGCACACAGGCGTGACACTGTCACCTTCCGCTCGCGCCAAACAAGTTCAGCAGCAGCAGCAGTAGCGACTTTGCGAGACGAGCGAGTGCTTCAGGGGAAGATTGAGAAGCTGGCGATCGAAAACCAGCAGGCGATCGAATTCGAGGAGCGAGCGCGCCTCAAGCAGCACTTGAAGAGCCTGCAAGCACGCGTTTTCTCCATTTGGAAGCGCCAAAGTGCTGCGAGGAAGCTTCAGGACGCCCGTGCAAGACAGGTCTCCGAGTGGCGATTGGTGCAGAAAGTGTGGCAAAGCTGGAGGCGAGTCGCACACAAGAGGGCTGTCGAGCGCGTTGAGCAGGAGACGCGAGCGAGACTCGCTCGTGAGAAGCAGATTGAGACCCTGGCAGACGCGTTCTATCGCCGCAAGCAGCTTCCGAAGTGGTTCTTTCGCTGGTTCGCGAGTGTTCAGGCTCACAAAGAAGCCAAAGAGCTGGAGTTGGCTCAGCATAAGCGGAAAATGCAGGCGCAGAAACTGGTTGAGAGACTCATTCGGAGCCAGACCCGGCGATTAAAGGAGGACAACGGAGGAGAGCATGGCCATGAACACCCGAATGAGAGCAGTCCGGACAGTGGCGAGTTGGAGATTGACATTGAGATCGTTGGGGAAGAAGACGCTCAGGTGCCAGAGCCAGCAGTCGAGCGAACACGTCCACGAAAGGAAAACAGAACCCCCACCACCGGGCATGTGGCACCGCAGCAATGCAAAGTAAAAGCCCCTTCCCGGAAATCTGCATGGGAGAACAACGCCCCGGCATCATCGTCTCCTAGCCGGTCGTGGGTGACCAAGTCGCCTCCTCCTCCACCGCCACCAGCGGACCCGCTGTACGTGTCCATGCAGGAGCGCGCCACCGAGCGCAAGCAGCGCCGCGAGCTGCTCAAGCAAAAGTACGAGCAACTCGAGCAGGAGAAGCGAGAAGTCATGGCGATGCAAGTCGCGGAGTGCGAGGCGCAGCTGCTGAAGGCCAAGCTCGAGGAAAGAGAGCGTGTTCGCGAACGCAAGCGTCAAGAAGCGATCGCAGCGCAGGACAAGATGCTGCGCGCGGAGGCACTCGAAGCGCAGCGGCGACAGACGCGCAGACACAACTACAAGCGCCTGGCGTTCTTCTATGGCTTCCTGCCTCTAAAGCGCCAGTGGGAGCTCTCGAAGATGATCGCAGCTAACGCGACGCAGTGGCACCAGTTGCGGGTTCTCCATTCAAACTGGCACCAGTGGCGCCGATTTGTCCACGAGCGACACGCCGAGCAGCAGCAAATCGAGCGCGAGAAGCTGGCGACCGCGGTCAAGCACCACGCGCGCGCGCTCAAGCGCCAGAGCATACAGGGCTTCAAGGCCCTGCACCAGCGCATGCTGAACACGGAGCTCGCGGTCCAACGACAGAGCCAGTGGAACGCACTGCGACGGGCGTGGGGCTCCTGGCAGCGCACGTTCACTGCGATGTGTATGCACCAGCAAGCCCAGGAGCGGCAGGCGGTGGCGCGGTTGAACGCCAACAGGCTGCGACGCGTGTGGCTCCGGTGGCGCCTGGCGGCCGCGGAGCTGCGCGACGAGCGCGAGCGGAAGCAGGAGAAGCAGCGGCTCTGGGGGAAAGTGCGCGACTGGCTCAACGAGTGATGGTCTTGTCGCCGTCCAATGACATGTGGGCACTTCGGCAAGTCGCAGTCCGCCAGATGGTTACGGCGATTACCCCCGAGATCCGGAAGCAGCATAGCCGAAGCACCAGGTGGTTTCGGAGGAGGAGACTGTCGTGATGGACAGCTGTCGTTCCTTTCCGGACCGCCTTTACGGCGCCTTGCCGTTTTGGGAGAGTGTGGAGCTTCAGGGTCACGGCAATCAAGAGCGTTTGCAGTCAAAGCTCCAGCTCCGAGTGGCAAACCGAAGACGCAAAGCACTCGCAACGCCAAATCCGTCGCGGTCTCCGTTTCGTGGCGCAGCCTGCGGCTTTATCTGAGCGTGCGCCGGTCGTGGTGGGGGCGGGGGCGGGGGGCTCTCTCTCGACGCTTTGCCTCTGAGAGGCGACTGGTGACTGGCGCACTGGCGAAAGCCGCGCGTTGTGATGCCAGCTGGCAATGGTGCTTTCGGATTTGTGCCCCTTGGCGATCATTGCTGCTCTTCGAAATCACTGACGACTTGCGCAAGAAACGGATCCAAGAAGCGAAGCTGGGCATTGAAAGTTGTGCTGACTTCTTGTGTGTACAGTTTGGCCT
>JAASFQ010000152.1:0-40563 GCA_023333845.1 Globisporangium polare | reverse complement strand
CCGCATCGACGAGAAGACCTGTCGGTGGGTGTTCACGGGCCAGGAGTTTGGCGACTGGTGGCTCGGCCACCCCTTCGTGCAGAAATTCTTCTCGGTCTTCGAGTTCGCGGACGAGCACAGCAACAAGGCGCACCGCATTGGCTTTGCGCTGGCCACGTGACCCAAGAGATCGCGGATTCTCAGCGCCGATACGAGTAGAGGACAGAAGATACAGTTTCTTAGATCATGGCATCTCAGCTCAGGTTCTGTTATCATAATGGTACCCTTCAGAGAAAATACTCTGCTGTTGCATGCGCGCGTTCCCTGAAGACTTTGGCTGACTGCGCCACGCATCAGCGTATCCCTACGGGCTGCTGCTCTGTCGCAGGACTGGCACGTCCAGGCTCACATTTCGGTATTTCAAGGTTGAGCCGCGCTCCTGGGACCCCCGAATCTCAACTCCACGCAACCTTCTCTCTGGAAATGCGTGTACTGCTACATGCATTCTGAGGTGAGGGAAGTCATGGGCGAGGGTCATGAAAGTGTATCCACCTTCGGCGGCATGCTTGGCAGGAGCAGAGTCAACCCAAGCAAGCACCTCCACAGGTTATGCTTATGAAGGAGCTCGCTTTGTTCTCCTCCCCGTGGCACCAAACGAAATCAGCAAACAGAGTCCTGGTCCACCAACACTCTTGGTGCGAGTGGGAATGTCATCACACCTCGAATGCATGGGTTGGCAACGGATCAACCCATCGCGACATATAGGAAACGCAATCGATGGTTTTCGCAAGGTCTCGCCATCCACTTTTTGTCAACACTTGGATGCACTTGGAGGAGTGCGAAAGCCGCAAACATGTGAGCGGAGTATCCAACAGCTCGACCTTCGAAACAAACCTCCTCCGAAAAGAGCAACCATCTTCGGTGGGTGAGCGAGTCCACCTGTCTGATTCCCTCTTGTGCGCCACGAGCGAGCCGTGTCCACGAGTTCGCCCCATCGGCCTCGTCGAAACAGAACAGTGGGCTGAGACTGTGTCATTTCCCAATTTGCTCGCCTCCGATGAAGCCGCACTTCTCCGCCGTCCTCCTCGCTGTCCCAGCGCTGCTCCTCGTTACCTCCGACGCCGATACTCAAGCACAACCACTCGTTCGCCCTCCTCCGTCCTCCCATGAGAACGTGTGGACGCCCGAGTTCCCAGCCATCAAAGCCACAGCCAAGGGCTCCACGACGATCCCGCTCTTCGGCAATGTGAGCTCCCACAGCCTCTTCAGTTTGTACGGCCACGTGGCGCTCGGCACGCCACCGCAGCGCTTCAAGCTGCTCTTCGAGACGAGCGAGAGCGCTCTGTGGATCCCCAACTTCCAGGCTTCTTCATCCAAGCAGCACGCGTTCTACAACCACAGCCAGTCGAGTTCCTACGAGCGCAATGGTGCTGGGTACATGTCGGACGCATCCTACTACGCGTTCTACGGCTTCCTCTCGCGCGATACCGTCTGCGTTGGGGACTTCACGGTATCCAACGTGTCTTTCGTCGAGGCCACACAAGTGACCGACCCGTCCGACTTTGCGGACCTGGAGGTCGACGGCATCTTCGGCTTGGCCCCAGAACTCGAGCGCAACCACGTGCTCCGGCGGCTCATGGGCTCGGATGGTGGGCTCAACGAGTCCGTGTTCGCGTTCTACCTCAACAAGAACAGCTCCGAGATCCGAGGCACTCAGGCTGGCGAGCTCACCATCGGAGCCGCTGATGGCCGCCGATACACTGGCGAGATCCGTTACGTCGAAGCCGCCAGCAACCAGTGGGTCGTCGAGCTGGACGCAGTCACCGTCGGCGGCCATAACCTCAGCCTCACCAGCCAAGGCTTGGAGACGAACAGCGAGCACGCGCTGGTGGCGCCCTCGTGGCCATTCATCGCTGGCCCTGGCGCCGCCATCAGACAACTGGCCAAGGCCGTGGGCGTCGATGGGAGCGCCATCGACTGCGACTCGCACGGTCCCGACATTGAGATCCGCATCGGGGGGCGTGCGCTAGCGCTCACGAAGAGCGAGTACACGCGACGCGTGGAGGGTACTACGCGTTGCCGCTGGATCTTCCAGGAGACGGACCTGGAGCTCTGGTGGCTCGGCCAGCCCTTCCTGCAGAAGTTCTATACCGTGTTTGAGCTGGGCAGTGAAGAGAAGGCGCCGCGTGTGGGCTTTGCACTGGCGGCTTGAGGTGAGTTGGCTGGTCCTACCTTAGCAGAGAAGCAAGCTACTTTAGAGACAGGTAGCTATCGTAGCTGGAGCAGGCCACATTGTGCTGCTTCACATTCATCAACTTCCACGGTCACCCATCTTTCTCTCATCATTTTCGTCAAGATTGTGATCCTTTTCAAGTTTCGACGAGTAAGCTAGTTTTTAAATCCGAGGGACGATTTAGGACCTGGGTTTACAGCGACGGTTGAGCTAAAGTATTGAGGAACAGAGCAAAACGTACCATGAGCACTGCTAAAGCTGCGGGGGGTGGGATTTGTGCATCGCGGAAACGCGATATTTTTGTCGGACTGTTTTGACTGAATACGCTTGTCGTTTGGATGTTGGGGATGGCTTGTTCTTTTCGAAGCTAAAACATTAGAGAGAACAATAGCTTCTTGCCTTTTCCGTGACGTTTCCTAAATCTCACCATTGCTTTGATTCAAGATTTGTCTTCTTCTTCTTCTTCTTCTGGTCGGCGCTTTTTGTCTTTCTCGGCGGTTCAAGACCCTGAAGCCAACGAAGGACGTCGGAAGTTCGTCTGCCTCGGTTGTGCTTCTTGCGTCATACTCTCTCTGCCTTGTGTCGCGCCGTGCTCCTTCGTCACTCTCTGCATAGGTGTCGTATTCAATACGTCCTTCTCACTTGGCCGCATACATGTGACGGCCGCCGCTCCTTGCTTTTCTCCACACTCGGCCCTCTCCGATAAACGCACATGCACCATCGCTCCTGCACATATGTGTCACAACCCCTTGGACGTTCATCCGCCTGTCTATCATCATCCTATTATAATATCACTCCTACGTCTTAATATCCACGATCTCCATACTAAAAACCTCTCTCTCTCTAAAAGTGCTCGCGGTAGATCTTGAAGAGCGTCATCGAGAGCCCAATCGTCCCCACACACGCACCGGCCGCAAGCATGAGCAGCGGCCCCACATGCGGTCGCGAGACGAAGGCGTGCGGCGAGAGCAGCATGAAGAAGAGCGCCGGCATGACGAAGATGAGCAGCGAGCCGGAGACGGACCCCACGATGCTCAGCGGGATCTTGACTGACGGCACGAAGATGCTGCAGAGCAGGATGAGCAGCTGCGAGACGACGGTCACGGCCGCGTGCTCGCGGTTCGTGGCGGCCGAGCTCGCGGTCTGCTTGCCGCCGTTCTTGCGGCGCAGGTACACGCTCAGGATGCACGAGCGGAAGGGCCACATGGCGATGGGCGTCGTGAGCAGCAGCGCCAGCCCCATGCAGCTGCGTCCCACGAGCAGTGGGAACCGCAGCAGCGGGTTCGCGGCCACGTATGCATCCGAGAAGTTGAGCAGGATGTTGTCCTGAGTCGCATCGCCGAACTGGAGGTACCCGAAGAGCCCGATGACCTCGTAGAGGACGAATGCGACCCCAATGGCACCCATGACGGCGCGATTCATGCGCGTAATCGAGCGGCTACGGAGCTCGTCGTAGACCGGGAGAGCCGTGTTGTGGCACGCGAACGCGCCGATGAGCAGCGTCACGGTGTACACGCTCCCCGGCTCGAAGCGCACGGCCTGCACGCGCGAGAAGTCGATGGCGGACTCGCTGTTGACCACGACGAGGAACGCAACGAAGACGAACGCCACGACGTACGTGATCGAGAGGATCGCGAGCACGGACGAGAGGCGCAGCTTCCCGATCTTGCGCGTCAGTGACAGCGGCAGGATGACGCACGACAGGCAGAGCATGGTGACCATCCACTTGTGGCTCGCGTCGATGCTGAACACGGCCGCGAAGAGGTCCGTGATGAAGATGAAGTAGCTCACGAGCGTGCCGAAGCCGCCGAAGATGAACGTGAACTCGGCGAGCATCGTCCCAAAGGCGCCCATGGTGTAGTGTCCGATGCTCTCATACGTCTTGGCGCAGTGGTACCCGGCGCGGTTGCTCGCCGTGAGCAGCAGGTACACCGAGTAGCGCGTGATGAGCGCGATCGTGAGCATCACGAGGTTGCCGAGCAGCCAGCCGCTCGACGCGATCGCGAACGGCACGGCTAGCGTGCCCGAGCCCAGGATCGTGTTCGTGAGCGTGAACATGGAGCCCACGACGGTCGCGGTCGCGTGGCGGTCGAGCTCCTCGGCCGAGGGCGCGGCCTCGACGTCAATGTCAAGACCAGCGAGCTGATGCTGCTTGTCAGCCGCGGCACCCTGCAGCAGCCACTGGCCCTCACCGACGCCAGGCACGCGCGGGCTCTGCACGTACTCGCCCATGGACACGGGTGCGCACTCGCACTGGTGCTTGAGCGTCTCGAAGATCTCCTTCGACGCGCTCTTGACGGGCGAGAGCGTGAGGCCGCACGCGTGCAGCGGCGGACTCGCGCCTGCGGTCACCTGCGGCTGTCTCGCGCGCGCCGGCTGCATCTGCGGCTGCGGTGGCTGGCGGGACTCGGTCATGCTGTTCTGCTGTGGGTGGGTGAACTCTCAGCTGCGGATGGAGAAGAAGCGGGGACGGGACGGGGTGCGCGTGAAGACCGAAGAACGCGAGTGAGCAGCTCCCATGTGTCATGTGTCTTGTGTGCGACGCCACGCTGGACTCGACCAGTCGTTGACCCAGAATCGCAGAGTGATGGTCGTAGCCGTTGCGGCCGTTATGGCTTTGTAATCATTTCCGGTGGGACATCATCGGGTTATATGTCGATGGTTATCAAGCAAGGCGCGATGCAAGGATGCTTGCAAGACTGCCAAGGCGCCATGCACGCGCATGTGTGCACCTTGGTCGCCATGGCGCTCGAATGGTGTCTTGGCCATTTGGCGAACCCCTCGTCAAGCACAGCCCCTCGTCCAAGCTGCATTGTGGACCCACGCATGCGTGGGATGAGTGTTTCGAAGGGGCAAAGACTTTTGCGGTTCGAAGGGCAAAGTCTTTTGAGGTCACACGACTATCAGCCAATTGCAGCGCGAGATCTAAACCACGACACCCAATCCGAGGACTCAGACCCAGTGACGCACTTTTCGAGAAAACGACTGGTTTGACAAACAGCTTGCCGTTTGTATCCATTTTACTAAGACATATGATTGGCTGGAAAGACACACGGACCACTATTAAAACGCAGCTGATGGCGTCATCAACAATGCACGACTCTCTCGTTATTTGACATACAATTACCAGCTCAAACCTGCAAGACTTTTGCCACAGAATCCGATACAAAATTGGCTCTGGGTTTTATTCGTCTTGGGTTTACAGGTGTGGGGCCAGCAACATGGATACATTTCTCATTGCTCTCTCTCTCTCTTGGTACTGATCTCTCTCTCTCTCTCTCGCTCTCTCACGCACGCACGCACTCGGGACGCAGTTCGACGCTCTCTTCACACTCTCACACGCTCTCTTGTTTCTTGGGCTCTCAGGCGCACTTAGGCGCTGAGCAGCTGCTGGTACAAGGCGGTGCTGAGCTCCGTCTGGGTAAAGTCAAAGTCCTCGAGCTCGAGGATCTTGATGAGGCCGCCGTCCTGGTGCTCGTCGATGATCGTGACGTAAGCCACGGCGCGGTCCACGGGGCGCGAAGCCCAGTTGTCGCCCCCCGGGGCCACCACGGAGCCGTCGTAGAAGTAGTAGTGCGTCGACACGCGGTCGCGCTTGTCGTTCGTCTCGATGACCTCGGCGATGTCGAGCTCGCCGCAGCCGCCGGCCGCGCCCATGCCGCGGCAGTTGCAGCCGTACTGGTTCGAGTGCAGCACCTGCGCGTTGAGCATCCAGAGCGCCGGCTGGTTCGGGCTCGAGCCCTGCGGCATCTGCACCTTGGTCACGAACACCTTGCGGCCGCCCTCCCAGCCGCGGTAGTCGTTCGAGCCGTGGTACCCGAGGCAGCCATCAGCGTCGCACTTAGCACCCGTCATGATGTTCACCTCAGCACCGGTCTGGATACCTGGGCCTGCACCCACCTGGCTCGGGTTGGTCGCCTCCTTAAGTACGCCCTTGAACTTGGACGGGGACGCAGCCTTCGCGACGCCGTCCTCACTCGCGTATCCCTGCGGACCGTGCTGGCCGCCGCCCGAGTAGTCCACGTTCTTGTTATTGAGGAACACCAAGTTGTCCGCGCGGTCGCTGGCGCGATCGTAGGACGACACGCGCGCAAACGAGCCATTGTTGGCCGAGCCGTCGAAGACCGCGATGTTGAAGATGTCCATGGGGCCGCGGAAGACCATCGACACGGCCTCGCTCAGCGGACCCACGGGACTGTTGACCGTTACTTTCTCCTTCTTGCAGCTGCTCAGCTGCGTCACGCGGTCGTAGGAGCCCGGGACGTTGCCGGCCTGCTTGCCGCGGTACGAGTACGACGCGCGCACCTTTCCGAGCGTGGCCGCCTCGCCCGCCACGTTGTCCGAAGAGGCCGCAGGGGTCGGCGCGGACGTACCGTACGCGTTGACCGTGCCCTGACTCTGACCGGAAACGCCCGCAGATCCGAAACCGTGCTGCGAGTTGCTGTTGCCGTTGTTGCCGTTGCTGCTGCTGCCTTTGTTGTTCTTGTTGTTGTTGCCCTTGTTGTTGTTCTGGACAGCAGGCGTTTGTGCTGGCGCTTGCGTTGGAGCTTGCGTCGGCGCATACGCACCACCGCCGTTGTTGCTACCGCCGCTGCCGTCTGGGCAGAAGGTGACATCGAACTCGGTGCTGGCGGGGCAGTCGTGGGTCTTGACGTCGTCGGGAAACTGGTACGCGTCGGCGCACAGCTGCTTGTCGTCGCCCGCGCACACGAGCGTGCGGCAGTTCTTGGCGTTCGTGTTCTGCTTGGGCTCGATCGTCACGGCCACGTTGAAGCCGCGCTTGTTGGTCACGGTCTTGCAGTCCTCGAAGCTGCGGCAGTGGCCCGGCATCGGCGGGATCACGCTGATGTCGTACCACGCCTTGTTGTCGTTCGGCATCGAGAACTCCACCACTGTCATCGGCAACAAAACAACAATAGCACTGTCAGCATGCAATAATGCAAACAAGTCAAACAAGCAAGTTGCAGCAACTTACGGGTGGCGTCCGTGTCGAAGCCGTGGCGGAACATGTGTGCGGTGCCGGAGAAGTCACGCCCGAAGGACGCGCCAGGGGCGATGTCCGAGAGCTTCTCGAGCTTCTCGAAGCGCTCGCTGTGGTAGAGCTCCACGGGCGTCGCGCACTTGTTGAGAAAGTTGATCTTGGTCGCCTGGGCGCTGGTCGCAATGAGTCCCAGCAGCATGCCGATCGCGAGCGTAACCTTCACCATGTCGTTGTGTGTTGTGTGCGTCTGGCGGAAGATTGGTGAATGACTGTGCGTGGGGTCTGCTCGCTCGCTCACCCAGATCCAGCAAATTGTCAGCTTGCTCGTTCGTTTCCTGTTTTCTTGTTTGCTTGTGCGTGCGTGGGGTTGTTGGCGTCACAGAGTCAACAGAAAAGGCTCTTTGCGTGCTGGCGTCTTGGGCAGAGAGAGAGGCAAGCGTGGAACGCCTGTCCGGCGACGACTGGATCTTGCTCTTGTTCTTGTTGGGCGTCCGCACCACACAACGACTTGCAACTTGCGAGCCAAGCGCAAGGCTTGCGCGGCGCAGGTAACCTTTTCTGTTCCGCCACACCGGCTGTCAGGCTTTTGAAGCTGGAAACGGGTACAGTACCAAGTTCCAGTTTCGCACGCGCGTGTGTGTGTGTGTGTGTGTGCGGACAGCCTTTGGGCTGGATGTTCTGGAGTCTTTTTGTCCGAATGTCTGGCAAGCAAGGTGCCATCCAAGGTCATCATGCTGCGCTGCCCATCGGTGCTGCTCCCAAAAGTGGGGCCGAGGACGCGAGGCGCTGAGGCAGCATTGTGCGCTTGGCAGCCATGGTCGTCGTGTGCGTGGTTGTTTTTTCTCAGGTCCAGAATCAGAGCCCAGTCTCTTTTGTGCGCAGATCGATGTCGTCGCGTCGTAAAGTCAAAAGATCTGAAATAGCTTTGGCTGCGAGCAGCTCCATACAGACTCTCAGCGAAAGAGCCGAGCCACCTCCAAATCGAATTCGGATTCGAAGCTCGTTCTTTCGCTGAGAATTTGTGTGTGTGTGTTTGCGTTCGATTGCAAACCGATGTGACTCGAATGTTACTCGAAATGTGACACGAGCCGAAACCCTCTATAACTCGATGCTTTCCCTTTCTGAATGGATAACATTCGAAAAAGTGGCGATTGTCTTGTCGTTTGCTTTTTCCGGCTCTCTCTGATGCCCTTGTCAGAAGAAATGACTTCTCGCAAAGTTGACGAAAAATGCGCGCTTCCTTTGCAAGTAGCTTTTTTCTTTGTGAAGAACTCATTGGGACTGGCAGCTTCCCTGAAGTATCCTACAAACAGTAAGCCAACTTCGGAATCGGAGTGCTCGAAATCCTGGCCAATGTCATGCTGCTTCAATGCTCCATTTCGTTGACTTCCTTTTGGCTGGCTGGCGGTGCGTGCATGCGTATGGATGAACTGATGCGTGTCGCTCCATCACTCACTCGTCAGTCAGCCTGTGGGTGTCTCTGCTGCTGATGAGTGAGAATCCAGTGACCGAGTGGCCTGACGGACGCCATGCGATCGATCGGGTGGTCATGGACCTCGCCAAAAGGAAAAAGGCAAGTTGAAGTGACCATCGAACATCACTCACAACTTGCCATGGACTTGCAACACCGGGATGCTCAGCGCATCTTTTATTTGGCTCATTCGCAACATGTCCTGTGTCATAACGTGACCGTCACCTTCCGGATCACGCGTGGCTGCGGGCGCAATTGTTGCAGTGATGGTGGTGGAGGAGCTGCCGCGCAACTCATTGTTGCACAGCTGGGATGAGCTGCTGCTTGGGAAAATTGGAGGCGCAATGGGCGGGTATCTGGTTCAAGAGCTCTCCCTGTTGTTGCTGCTGCTGCTGTTATTGCTGGTGGCTGTACTTGTGGCAGGGTACTTTGCTCCCGATACGGAAGTCCAGCAGGCTCGCTGCGGATCCCTGAAGATGGAGGCCCGGCCGTGCTTTTGCCTGACGAGTCCGCGAACTCGCTCAGATTCACTCGCACTTGTACGACTCGTCGAGGCGCGCGACTTGGATGCTGAGTATCGCAGCTGGGGGAGAAAGAGGGCTGGGCGTGCTGAGGCTGCAACAAAGCTCCAATGGCCGTCGTTGGTCGACTGGAGGTTGGCTCAATCGTGGACCCTCGATGGAGTTCACCGTCAGCTTTCGGGGCTAGAGCTTGAGCTAACGCTTGTGCACTTGGTTGGCTCGCCATGGGTGGTTGCTGTTGGCCCAGGCTTTGGGCTGGTGTGGTTGCTGCCCTTGTGATTTCTGTTCCAGTTGGCTGGTGGCTGTGATGCTGCGCATCATGCTGGTGTCTGAGGTTTCCTGTCTTGTCAGCACTCGCACTGGTGCTGATCTCACCAACGCGGTGGCGCTTTTCTATCCGGAACGCGCTCTCGTGCTCCTTCTCGTCGTGCTCGAGCGCAATCGTGTAGTCGAGAATCGCTTCGTGGAACTCGCCCTCCGTGTTGTAGCAGCCAGCACTTGAGCGTAGATAGCATCAGAGAGGTCAGTTCAATATCAGTGGACCACCGGAGCTCCAAGTTGACAGTCTGGAAACCTACACACCGTGCATAACGAGCCATGACGTGGTGCGGGTTGAGCTCGAGCACGCGCGAGAAGTCCATGTGCGCGCTCTCGATGTGCCCGGTCTTGAAGAACGCCATGCCGCGGCTGAAGCGGCCGTGGATGTCGTCCGGGCGGCAGTGCAGGATGTGCGAGAAGTCCCGGATCGCCAGGTCCCAGAGCTAGGCATCCATTTCATTCATCCGCACAAGAAGGCCCATTGACATTGTGAGACTCGTCAAATACTGGCGGAGTGAGCTCATAGGCTTGAACAAGCTCACCTTTGCCTTCATGCAAGCATGGCCGCGCACCGCAAGCGTGTGGAGGCACGTGGGGTCTGCCTGCAGCGACGCATTGCACTCTTCGATCAGCTGGTGCAGGTCGCGCTGGTTCACGAGCGTCGACGGGCGCCGCAAGAACGGGGGCCCCGCTGCTGGACGCATGCTGCCTGCAACCTCGAGCGCCGACAAAGAGAGATCACCGCCACGCTGGTCATGCTTGTGGGCGCTCGGTCGAATGGGCGAGGCTCGGAAGTGCAGCGCTGAGCGGCAGAAATAAACCGCCTATGTTTAGTTTGGCTCCTCAGAATACACTCACATTGAATGTCGCTGACGACCGTCTTCCGTGTGTTGTGTCGTTCGCAGATCTTGGGCTTCGCTCGCGTCTCTATCCGATGTCGTCATTTCACACACACTATAGCTCCAAGCATCATGGGTTAGTGAGATCTAGCAGAGCTGATGAGCACCGGCGACAGTTTCCCACAAGCTATCCACACTCGGAGGCTCGGTGTTTAATGCAATGGACCACCAGGGTACTTGTGAAGTGTGCTCGATTGGTAGTATTTCATATCTTCATCGAGAGCTTGTTCGCTTTGCATGGCCTGCTAGCCTCGCTTCGGGTCCAGCGTCTGCATGAGCACGGCGATGTAGTCCTCGTAGTAGATGCGGCCGGTCTGCGGGTCCTTTGCCACGCCCAAGAACGCTACATATCACACACACACACAAATGCAGCGCCATTAGTGAGCCTTTAGCCCAAGCCATCCCAATCAGCACACACGCATCGATGGCGTACCCTCCATCTCCTTCTCTCGGAACGGCGTGCCTTTCGTGATCAGCAGCTCGCGCATCACGTCGGCCTCAATGAACCCTTTCTGCTCAACGTCGATCACCTGGTTATACGATATCACAACACAAGCAATCACAACAGTTGAGCTCCACAGCACAATGCTACAGAACGCCATTGTCTGTCGATTTCGCACCCGGAAGGCGGCGAGCAGCGTCTCGTCCGTGTCCGGCTCGTACTCGTTCGTGTAGAGCACTTCGAGCATCTTCTTCTCGAAGCGGTCGTACGTGACAAAGGTCGACGGCTCGTCCTCTTGCATCTACAGTGTATGATGTGATCCATGAACTCATGGGCAGCTGGGCTTGATGAGCCAATGCGCTACGTACTGGGAGATTAACGTACCTCTGGCAGGATCTTCTTGATGATGTCCTTCTCGCTCGGGTACGCACCGAGGTAGCGCATGATGGTGCTCACCTCTCTATAAGCGTCATCGCCAGTAAAGCCTTGGTATAATACAGTTCATATCGAGAGTGAAGGGTGTACAATGAACTCACTCTTGGATGACGCAGCCTTTCTTGTCCTTGTCAAACATGTCGAACGCTGCGCGGATGCGGAGCTTGCGCGCTGCTTCATCATCTACCGCGCCTCGCTGGTTCCCAGCTGCAGCGCTTGCCATTCCTCCTTGTGTTCTGTTGTGTCGATTGAGTGAAGTGATGCGTCGGGTCGAAACCCCATCCGTTTCAGACTCTGGTCGCGAACTGAAACCTCACGCTCTGGTTCTGCTCCTGGATATTTGTTGGCACAGTATTTTACTGTCAGCTTGTCAAAGTGACGGCGTGAGTTGAGCTCAACGCATGGGTCAAGGTGTCAGTCAGCTAAGCAGAGATGACTTGTATTCGATTCTTTACGCTGTTGCCCACGATTGCATCTTCAGCCTGACAGAATCCGTACGCGGTCCTACGGCTTGATGACCTGTTGACACCACACAGTAAAGAAAGAGAAGTGCTCGGTTGAGTTCTCCGTGAAAGACCTCATATCGCTACTGCACCACATACCTGCTCGATGACTTGGAGCAGCGTCTGGTCCACCTGCGTCTCCAGTTTCCCCACGCGCACGCTCAGGCGCTGGAAGAAATCCCTCATCTCGTCCGCATCGCCCTTCGGGTACTCGAACTGCTCCGCGTGCAGCAGGTATGTCTTGAGAAAGAGCAGGCCGCACACGTTCACAGTGGCTGCAACCGCCGTCTTGTCCCCATGCTCCTCCCACTCCAACTGGTCCAGCAGAAAGTCCATCGCGACGCAGAGGTGGCCCAGACACGGCTCGCAGCTCATGCTCGCGGCCTGGCTGGGCGGCGTGAACGTCAGCAGCGGCAGCAGCTGCTCCGGGTCAATCCGCCGCACTCCGTCCACGACCACCACCGAGTCACCCGCAGTGAGCCCGGCTGTCCACTGGAGCAGCAGCGCGCTCGCCTGCCGCACGCTCTCGGTCAGCTCGCGCTCCATGGACCAGTAAAAGTCGGTCAGGTGGCGCTTCTCGTCGGGTTGCACGGCCTGCAGGTGCTCGTGCAGCAGCGTCTGGTGCGAGAACGAGAACGCGGAGATCGATGACGACTTGGACGCAAGTGGGGACATCGCAAGCCCAAGGACCGACGACCTCTTACCAGCAGCGACCACAGCGCTCTTCTTGTGCTGCAGCTTCTTCGTCTCGGACAGCGAGCTGCCAAGCAAAACGCACGCGCGACGCAACAACAGCCGACTCTGCTCCATCAGCAGCGCAAAGTTCCTCGGCAGTCCCTGCTTCCACTGCCGCTTCTGGGCTTCCACGCCGCTCACAGCGTTCAGGAAACGCAGAATCGCCTCCTGCTCTTCCACTCGCGCGCGCGTCAAGCGGGTCTGTGGGTGGAGAGCAGCGAGCATAAGCTCTTCGCTGCGAGCGAAGAACTCCCACACACCGTTGTTTCCACTCGCATCCTCGAAGCACAGGGGCTGAGCAGCTGGGAGCAACTTCAGCAAGCCCGCAGCGAAGCACAAGAGCGAACACCACACCTGATGCGCCGTCGAGCGCTCCAGAGCCCCGTCTTCAGCGACCACGTAACCGTGGAAAGCTGTGCCACTAGTTGTTGTTTCTTCCTGCTCCATCTGCGCACGCAGCAATGGAATCAGCTGCGTAGCCAGCAACGGCAGCAGGCGAACGCTCGCGCCGTCCACGAACACTCGGCGGCACATGTCGCGGTTTCTCACATTCCAGACCACTGCCGTCAGACCCGTCAACACATTCAGTGCCTGCTGCTGCTTCACCTTCACAGCACCATCGACGCGTGTCTTCTTTGCTCGGAAGCGCTGGATCAGGATATCGAAAAGCGCGGCCACTCCATTCTGCTCGTGCTCCAAGAGCGTGATCAGCGGACGCAGGGTAACGAAGTCGTCCAGGCGCATTCGGCGGTCGTGCGTCGCTGTCGTCGTGTGCACGAATCCGTCCAGGATCTCTTGGAACAGGCTCCAGCTCACTTGGAAAAGATCGCGCAGCGCTGGGCTATCGCGCTGCTGGTCGCAGAGCTTAATCGAGTTCATGCAGTGGTGAACCAGCTTCACCTGCAAGATAGCACTCTCCTGAGGGTCAGCGACGCCTTCACTGCTTCGCACACCTGAGCGTCCAAGGCTTGATTCGTCGCTGCGAACCGTCACGATGTGGCGAACCAACAGCAACGACGCCGTCAGCAAAGAAGTCCGCAGACGAGCCCCAACCGCGTCAACTTTCGTGACGAAATCACCTGCCAGGCGACTCCAGAACGAATGGCTTCCGCTGCGTTCTCCAGCAGAGCTCATCGGTGTGTCCATGTCGAGATCACCCTTGATCTTCTCGATTGAGAGCTCCACGTTCTGCGTCGACTTCTCCACCAGGCGCAACAGACCCAAGCTCTTCTGCACCGTCAGCCGAGATTCAGCAGCTTGGTCTCGTTGACGCGTCTGGGAAAACTTGGGGTCACGAGTCTTCTGGACAACCAAGCAAAGCTGGTGGTGAAGCATCGAGACGAGAAGCTCCACGATGTGGTGAAGATGCTCCAGTCCAAAAAGGTCCAGCGAAGAATCGCCTTCTCCCTTCTGCCGAGCGAAGATGATGTCGGACAACACTTGAATCATGCCGTACGAAGTTCTGTCGCCAGAGAAGCCCGAAGTCTTGGCACCCACACCGAGATCCAACGGAGATGGAGGTACTGCTCGCTTCGTGCTGAGGCGAGGAGGGGACGAAATCATGGATTCCTTTCTCTTGAAGCGATTGACGGCTGGAGGCTGAGAAGACTCGCTGGTTGCTGGTTCTTGCGAAGAACCGAAGCTTCCCTCCGTTGAGTCTCCAGGCTGAAAGCAGCATAGCTCCATGAACACCTTCCATCTGCCCAGTGAGAAGCACTGCGCTTGAACATACGCGCTTTGCAAGTTGCACCACTTCGCTCGCTTGAGTACAGCACTGCCGGCTCCCTGTCCGTTGCCGATGCCGATGCCGAGCTTGAGCTGCCACTGGAGAACGGAGGTGTCACAGACGAGACCTTCTTGGTAGGATGGAACGTCAGCGCGTGCATCGAACTCCGTGATGATGTCTTGAGCTTGCTTGGAGTAGTGTTGGACGTAGCTGCACACTTGAGCGAAGCGCGACGGGGAGTAATCCAGACGAGTAAACGTGCGCAACCAGTGCGAGTAAAGCCCTTCTGTGCGGAAGGTCTCCAGCACCTGACTCAGTGGGTGGTCAGCCACCTTGGAGCCCTTGTAATGCCACTCATACGCCACGATCTGCAAAATGTATCCACGAGCCAAGTAGCCGTATGGGCTGGATCGACCGATGTACGCGTGTGCGAGACTGCGTTCATCACCACCAGTGAGACCCATGTCCATTGCAACATGATCGTCATCGTGCTCCAACGACATCCGGATCTTGAGAGCTCGAGTCAGATTCTTCCAGAAGTTCGTCGATGATCGAAGCCCGTCGACAATTTGCAGATGAACTGCCAGATTGTTTCGTGTCGCACCCTTCCACGCTTGCAGCAAGAAGTTCAGCACCTCGCAGAACAATTCCGTAGACTCCTCCATCAGCTGCTCGGATGCGAGGAGGAAGCGCTCAATGAAGGCTACTAGTCGTTGCGTCTTCACGGGCTTCTTGTCACTGTCACAGCCGCTTGCCACGTCGAAGAGCAGGTACGCAAGGAAACCAGGCTGGTGCTCCAAGCAAGTTGTCAGAAACACGAGAAGCTCCTTTCCGACCATGATTTCGTCCAGCGACGACCTCAGCAATAACAGCATGGCATCTCGGACCAATTCCATGTCCTTCTTTCCTTGGAACAGCGCAGCCAGAGAATGGCTCGATGCATCAAGCACGGACGTGCCACTTCGCTCCAAAAACACCGACGCTTGCTTGAGAATCTTGAGACTCCAGAAGACAATTTCCCGTCGCTTCTGAACGGGATATCCCAGGTAGCCGCCGCAGAGAGTGACCAGATTGAGCGACTTTCTTGCTTTCGGACCTCCATCATCGATCGAAGTCAACAGGAAAAGCGCCGACGCATTCGAATCTGCACCGGTGCTCGAGTCGTTCGAGGTGATGAGAAGATCAATCAGCCGCAGTGAGGTGATGGCGAGTGACTCCAGTCTCTCCAGCTCGACGGGCGAGTTCATCCCACACTCGAATGAGAGAGGGTACAGACCGTCTTCATCCTTGGTCAATAAATCTGGAGAAGAGCTTCGGGTCAGCGGTTGCGGGAAAATGAAGTCTTCTCCGTCCAGGTTGATTTCGCTTGCGTTGATGCTGTTCCAGTTCTTCAGCTGGTGTTGACGAATTGACGCAATTCCACACGTTGATCGCAGAAGCTTCATCACCAGCGTCACATCCGTCACCATGGTCTTCCTCAGCGCCACCTGGAGACCTTGCAGCATCGAGTTTCCCTCTGGGACAAACTTGGCAGACAGCAACGCGAAAATCACGCGAAAGCACCGGTCGGTTAGCTCCCACTTCGAAGCGATGCTCGAAAACTTCCAGCTCTCATGCGTCGATAAGATCTCGATAGCAAACTCGACAGCGCCAACGAACCAGTTGCGCTCCGCGGCCACAAAGTCACGACCGCCATAGTCATGAGTCGAGACACCTTGATCAACAGTCCGGGCTTCGCGAGATAAGAACCAGCGCACCAGGTTCATCACGATCTCAAGCGTCGAGAGCACCACGGGATAATCGCCGCTGACGCGCTCGTGATACTCGAACAGCTTTCGGGAACTCTTCAGGATCAAGTTCACGCACTCTTCAGTGCCGCCTCCGAGTTCTTCGATGATGATGTCCAAGCAGGAGTCCAAAGACGTGAGGACGCTCAAAGCGCCGAGAACTGCCGACACGAAATGGAACTGCTTCGACGACCAAGCTGCATCTTCCTCTGCATGCCGATCATGGAGGAAGCTGTCGAGGAAGCCGAACAGCAGACGGATCAGATGGGTAAAACCGTCCGACTCGAACTGCGCGCTGCTTCTTCCAGATGCCTTGCGACCTCTCGTTGGCAGGTTGATTGACGCACTTGGTGTCAGCTGAGCGAGGACTTGCTCCCTGATGTAGCGATCACGAACTCCCCATGCAACAAGATCTTCGCGGGATGCATCTTGAAGAGTAGCGAGCGACACTTGCTGACTGAACAGCAGAGGCAGCACATCTTGTGGAGACGGTAGATGACGGTCCAGCCACCACTTTCGTAGCCTGGCTTCTGTCCAGCGGCAACCGATCTCTTCAATGACGGACGGACCTCCTCTCTCTCCTTGACGACTTGCTTGAACAATCCACTCAAGGAAGCTCGTAAGGATCTCCAAATCATCCGACTCTCTCGTTTGAAGAAACGTGTCACTTTGCACTTGCGCGACGAAGCTCTCCATTGTCTCGAATATCAGATCCCAGAGCGACAGTCCGATTCTTTGCTGGTCCGGCTGGTCGAGGTCCCACTGCACGTATTTTGAGTCGGTCGAAGATTCAGAAACCTGGCCAACGGTACCCTCAGGAATCGCGAGCTGGTCGTCTTCGTAGTAGAAAGATCGCTTGCACGTCACTTCACCGCTCTCAGCAGACGAGTCCAGGTATTCCTCTGGGGGAAGAAGACGAAGCGACACCAAGCTTCTCTTCTCAGCAGAAAGCTGCTTCCCAAAATCTTTCAGCACTTGTCGAAGAACTGGCGATGGAGATGATCCCTCGAGATTGGAGCACAGAGCAGTGCACAGTCGCACACACGGTAGAAGACTCTGTGGCAGCAGCTCCTTCGATTTCTGGATCAGCGCTGCGAGTCCGTTGCCTGAAGTGTTCCGCTTGACACTTTCACTGAGCAACGACTGCTCCGCAACCTTCGGATTCGACAAGACAGGACTCACCAGCTTGACCATCGCGTTGAGCTGGTGGAGGTTCGCTGCATTGTCGAGGTATCCGAGGGAAACGATGATGTCGTCCAAGAAGTCGGCGCCGACGTGCTGATAAATCGCGACTTGGTAGCCCTTGGCACCACTGGAGTTCTGGCGTTCCTTTCGAAACTTCTTCGATGTCGCACGGAGACTGGATACGGACGGTAGTTGCCACACCGGATTGACGTCCACGGCAACTGACTGCAAGAACGCGTAGAAGTGGTCTCCATCTTGACTGGTGTCCCCAAACGCCAATGCCCGGAGCAAGTTGTTCAAGTGGTAGAAGCTGTGCAGCCTTTCCGCAGCAGCGAGGGATTCTTGCAGCACATGCTCAAGTTGATCCTTGTCGGGCACAGTTGATCGGTGGTGTTGATACTGATGAGCCAGCAACGACGCCCAGGCGAGAGATAGGATCCCTTGCGTCGATTCGGCCGCTTGGTTCTCCTCCTCCTGCTCGCTGATGTCATTCCTCGCGAAGAACGTTCGGCTCAACTCGAAAACCTCGTCCCACAGCTGCGCGCTCAGTGGAAGTAGACTCACTTGATGAAGCATCCGAATCGACACCATGACTCCAAGCTCACTCGCCTCGTCCACGCGTTCGCGGGCTCGAGGATGAGCCAGGATGCTTGACGTGAACACTTCAGGAACGATGTTGGCATCCCAGTTCTGACATAGCACACAAAACCAACCACAGCAACAAAGTTAGCACAAAGAACGCTGAGATGAGAGGAAAGAAGTGCAGCAGAAAGACGTACGTGGAACGCCTTTGTCGTCTGGATCGCCTTTCGGAAATCCACCCTTTCCTTCGAGACGTAGAGCGTCAGCAGCAGCAGTTGACGCAACAGCGCCTCTTCTTCGAGATACTGCACCTCCCATGCTTGCAGCGCTTGGTGGTGGTAGTACGATACATCTACCAGCTGACCTGGAAGATCGAAGAAGTTTGGACGATTCGCGACTGACTGCTGCCGTCCGGTGAACTCGTCCAAGAGCGCGTCCAGCAGTCCTTCTTTCAGCAGCTCGTCCACGATCTCTTCCACGACGTCGAAGTTCGGATGCTCTTCCGGCTCAACGAACAGAGCGATGCGAAGCAGCTCGATGCGCACCAAGAAGAAGGCCTTGCGCTCTGCGTAGTACTGGTCTCGGATCGCCGCCACCGCTTGCCACGTGAAGCTGCAGCCCTTGTCGTCTCTGCGCGTCTTCAGCCGCTTGGTCTTCTCGAGCGTCTTCGACAGATCCTGTAGCGCCGACTTGCGCTGCTCCACGCTCGCTGATGCCGGCAAGTCGCAGCACGTGAGCACGATCTGCCAGAACGCATTTTCCTCGTCGCAGTCGCTACTTTCCACCTTGGATGTCGCTGCGCGGCTCCCGTCGCTGCCGCCGAGCGGCACAGAGCCACAGACAGAGCGGATCGCGTCCATGACGCTCTCGACGCCCACTTCTTCGCGCTGGCGCCGCGCGAGCCACTCGTACACGTCCGCCGCGCGCCGCAGCGCCGCACCCGCCATGCCGACCATTGCGTTTGCTTGCAGTGCTTCTTGGACTCCAACCGCGCGCCAACCTCCCCTCATTCGTACTTTCTCGGGCGTTGCCTGTCTCATCCACTAAAGTACGAGCTCGACTAGAGTGATGGTCGTTTGTCTTGATCCGTTAAAGTGCGACAACAAATCTGTTTGCTGAAGCAGATCACGCTCGGTAAACAAGCACGAGCCACAAATGCGCAATCGCACCAGTCGCAACCGAAGCAAGCAATGCGCCGTCACAATTGAATCGACCTTCCAGAGACCAAGCACCCACGTTCAAGCCAAACACAAGCACAATGGCGATCCGCACCACCCAGTCCGAGCGCGTCGCGAAGCTGCGCGAGCTGCTTGGTGCGTTCACGCGGCGGGGTCGTTGCATCCACCATGCATCAACGATCCTCTGTTCTCACACGTCCTGTCTTGTGCTTGCTGTCATTCACTGCAGCGCGAGATGAGATCCTGTTGATGCCGTCGTGCTACGACGCGCTCAGCGCCAAGCTGATTGAGCGAGCAGGTGTGTGTGTTTCTGTATCTTGGATCTAAGGTGTCGTAACGCGTGCAGTGCTGACCTTGTCATCCACGGAACGCAGGGTATGACGCGACGTTCATGACTGGCTTCGGCGTGGCTGCCGCCCACGGCTTTCCAGACACGCAGGTACTATGTGTTCTTCTATGCTCTCTTGCGCATACGAGTGGCTTGCAACCAAGCGAATGTGCTATTGAACTGTGCATGACCCTTGCAGTTGCTCTCGTTCGGAGAGATGGAGCGCGCCTCGAAAGACATCAACGCGGCGCTCAAGCAGATCCCGTGCATCGGCGACGGCGACACTGGCTACGGCAACGCTCTGAACGTGAAGCGCACCGTCGCAGCGTACGCCCACGCTGGGATGGCGGGAATTTTGATTGAAGACCAGGTCTCGCCCAAGCGCTGCGGCCACACTGCTGGGAAGGACGTCGTCACGCGCGATGAGGCGTTCACGCGCATCCAAGCAGCCGTGGACGCTCGCCGCGAGGGCAACTTCGACATCGTGATCATGGCGCGAACGGACGCGCGAGCGACCGAGTCGCTGGAAGAAGCGATTTTTCGGTGCCAAGAGTTCGTCCGCCTCGGCGCCGACATCACCTTCTTGGAGGCGCCGCGCTCGGTCGAGGAGATGAAGCAGTATTGCGCCCAGGTGCCGGGCCCAAAGATCGCCAACATGGTGGAAAAGGGTTTGACTCCCGTGCTGCTGCCAGAGCAGCTCCGTGCGATCGGCTACAACATCGCGCTGTACCCAGTCACGCTCCTCAGCGCCAGCATCAAGGCCATGGAGGACGCGCTCGGCCACCTGCGCAACCAGACTACCGGTGCGTCGACGTCGGAGGCGGCGCAGCAGGGCGAGAACGCCACGCCAAACAGCGCGTTGAACGAGATGCTGTGCGACTTTTCGCACGTGAAGGACGTCGTGGGCTTCACCGAGTACTACGAGGAAGAAGCGCGCTACAAGATCTCGAGACAGTAGGTCTGTGATGGCGGACGTGTAATGCATACTGGTTCATGGGCCAAGCCAAATCTAAGCGGCTGTGGACAACAACAATAACAAAAAGAACACGAAGCGGCATGTATCGCATTATTGGTCTGCTATCGTCTTGTGATCGATGTGGATGCACGCAATCTGTGGCTCATATGTGGTTCTTGACGTGACTTCTGACTGGGAATCCCTATTTGAGTGTCGCCAAAATGGCAGCTTTTCGTTGAGAAGTTCCTAAAGAAAACCAACCCCGAACCGTGAACCGCGGTCCCTTTTCCTATTGTATGTGTCAGTGGCGTGGCATATCAAGCTGCCAGCAGCGTATTTACGGATTTGTAAAAAGGTCGTTTTTACGGGCGGGGTGTGGAAAACCACTGGTTCTCCCGTGGAGTTGAGCGCTTTTGGCGCTTTGGCTGGGAACGAGGCAAAGGGATTGTAATTTCTGAAATCGGACTAGAAGAGAGGTAAGCGCCTGGTCGCTCTCTGCGTGTGCGTGCGTGTGTGTGTGTGTGTGTGTGTGCGTGCATGTGTGTCTGGCGGATCTTTGCGCTCTGCTGCTCTCGCTCGCGAACACCGACCGGTTGGCGTGCATGCCACTGCCCGATCACCGCAGGAACCAGACGCAGCAGGCGAATTCGACAGGCAACAGCAGCATGAACGACGACAGAACAGATCACAGCAGGCATCCGTGATAGCGCGGGCTGCCAATAGCTTCGGTTGACGCTCGACGATACAGCAATTCAGCAGACGTGTGGTGTTACTAGTGGTGATGCTGCAGAGATACGCGAACAGTGATCGTGCTGCGTGGCGTTTGACAGTGGCAGCGAGCAGCAGAGCGATGGATTCGCCAGGATGCACACGACAACACAGCTGATGGGATGGCGCACCAGCCTTCCTTGGACGAGTGAACGCCGGACTAACGAACGAACGCGTGTGCTCTTGTTGCTGTGATGACCACGCCAATGTGCAGAATTTAGCAACCATGGTGAACATGCCAAAGGAACGTCGCACTTACTGCAAGGGCAAGAAGTGCGGTAAGCACACGGTCCACAAGATCACCCAGTACAAGGCTGGTAAGGCTTCCAAGTTCGCCCAGGGTACGCGTCGTTACAAGGAGAAGCAGAAAGGTTTCGGTGGTCAGACCAAGCCAATCTTCCACAAGAAGGTTCGTTGAGCAGCTCCTGTCTTCTGTGTGCACCGCCACAGCATGGACAAGCATGCGCACAGCAACAGCAGCCGCTCGCTTGGACGACGGACAGCGTGCTGTTGTTTGCTTGTCGTCTGCCGGTCATGCTTGCTGCGTTGATCGCCGCATGTGGTTGATTGAGCTTCTACTGGGATACATGGCTAACGCATTGTGTGCTGTTTGTGTGCACCTTGATGAGAACAGGCTAAGACCACCAAGAAGATTACCCTTCGCATGGAGTGCAAGGAGTGCAAGACCAAGAAGCAGCTCCCGATCAAGCGTACCAAGCACTTCGAGCTCGGTGAGAAGAAGAAGACCGGTACCGGCCACGTGTACTAGATTCGTCCAGCGTCTAGCAACCTGGTCGACGGCGATTCTCTGTCTCTTCTGCTACGTCCATTAAAGATTTGGTTCAATGGATTCTCCGTTGTGGGTCGGATCCTCTCGCGAGGTCTCTAGCCGCAAATCAGGAAATCAGCATCACTATTGGTTCACCACAATCAACGCCATGGATGGCCTTATTTTAGTCCGCAATGCCGCTTGTCACCTTGTGTCTCTCATTGTCATTCGCTCTTTTGCTGCGCCTATGTCTCTCACTGAGCGGCATAGCATGGGCGAGTCGATTGCTGTGCTGCAAGGCAACCGGTTGCCTCTAAAGGGTGACGACACCATCGAGTGATCAATGCGATCACACGCAAGAGAGCCTGCGTGTTGCGCGACGAGCGACGTACGTTGGCGGCATACGTCGCGTGTGCGGTTAGCGGGCGTCCCACCCTCAGCGGACTGACTTTCATGGCGATTCCCCGTTCTCTGTTTGCTGCATTCTGCGAGTGCGTGCATTGTGCGTGAGCGAGCAAGTCCGATCTCTGTCTGCTCGTGGCGCTTTATCGTGCCTTATTGCCTCATCGCGTCTCTTTCTGGTCATCCACGCACACAGTCGAATGCTGCGAGACAACCCGCGTTAATTTTTGACGCGGAGGAAGCGGCTCTCTATTCTGTTGTTCCCCCCATTGCTCTCTATTGCCTTTCTATTGGAGCTACGCATTTCTAAGCTCAAACTATCCCACTTTTCCAAAGTAAATAGCCTTTGCAAAGGCGACGGAATACTCCATCGTAGCGATGCTTAATATGAAAGACTCTTCACTCGGCTAAGTACGTGCTCCTTGGGTGTATTTTCGTATCACCGCGACCCAAAACGGCCGATTGCCACAAAGCGCAGAGAAGCAGAGAGCGCGCGCGAGCCTCTCGTGTGCCTGCGCGTGTCGCCATCTCTCCGCCGGCGCTGCTGGACGCACTCGAGCTCCCACTCGGACTACACGTGCATTACGATGGGGAACGCGGACTCGAAGCAGAGCGACGCCGCCGCCTCAGCCCCCACTGCGGCGGCCATGCGCAGCTCAATGCCGCACCGGAGCTCGAGCACGTCGGCGCGCGCGTCGTCCGCACCCACGCTGCGCTCGGCGTCCGCCAGCGAAGAAAGCAACAACGGCAGCACGGGCAAGAAGGCGTCAGCAGCAGCACCGCCTTCTCGTCAGCAGACAGGCACCAGTGATCGCGTGGAAGCCGGCGGCATCGAGCGCGGCCAGGAAGCCACCGAGGAAGCCGCGAACCAGCTCAGCTACTGGTACCTGATCAAGCACGGATACAACGAACTCGTGAACCTGATCATCCGCCCGCCGCGCGCACAGTACGAGCTCGAAGACCTGGGGCCATCGTCGTTTGCGTTCGGCAACCAGCAGTACCAGCGACGGGACTTTTCGGTGATGAACGACAGGGGGCAGACGCTACAGTGCTCGCACTGGCTGCCCAAGCAGGAGAGCGTGAACGGCGTACATGAGTTCCCGTGCGTGATCTACTTGCACGGCAACTCGTCCTGCCGCGTCGAGGCGCTCTCCGTGCTGCGCACGTGTCTGGCGTCGGGCATGACTGTCGTCGCGTTTGACTGCGGCGGTTGCGGCAAGTCAGACGGCGACTACATCTCGCTCGGCTACTACGAGCGCGACGACCTCAAGGCCGTGATCGAGCACTTGCGCACGAATGCCAGGGTGACCACTGTCGGGCTTTGGGGGAGAAGCATGGGCGCGGCTACCGCGCTCCTACATGCAGATCGGGACCCAACGATCGCGGGTATTGTGGTCGACAGCGCGTTCACGAACCTCGAGCAACTGGTGCAAGAAATCGTTGAGCGCGGACGCCGAGAAGGCTACACGATCCCGGGCTTCGCGGTGAAGATCGTGATGAAGTTCATCCGCTCGTCCGTACAGAAGCGCGCGAACTTTGACGTCAAGCGACTCTCGCCCATCGAGCACGCGTCCATTTCCTTTGTGCCAGCGCTGTTCATCGCCGCTCTGGGCGACGAGTTCATTGCGCCGCACCACAGCGACCAGATCTACGCGCAGTACGCCGGCGACAAGAACATTGTCAAGGTCAAGGGCGACCATAACACCGTGCGGCCGCAGTTCCTGCTCGACTCAGCGGGCATCTTCCTGCAGACCGCGCTCCACGTCGACGCGCGCTTGTTCCCCGACGTACCACCGGCAAGAGGCGGACGAAGTCGGACACCGTGGTCGTCCAGCAGTCCGTCGGCGTCCTGGGGACTTCGGATGTCGGATCTTGACGCCGCGTTTTCGGGAGGCAGGACCTCGTCGACGTCAAATGTGGCTGCTGGCCGTGCAGCTGGCCCAAAGAAGGAGTGGGCCTGTCCGCAGTGCACGTTCGTGAACCCGCCCATGCGCTTGCAGGTAAGCTCAACTGATACCATGTTCTATCGAAAATGATCTGGGGGCTAACCTGGTTTGTATGACAGTGCGAGATCTGCAGGTCGCTGTACGCACTCTCAGGTGAGCAGGGTGAGCGGTTATCGCGCGGCCAGAGCGGCAAACTTAACGGGAAGGCCAAGACCAACAAGCAGCAGCAGAATGGCACGAGCGAGAGTGACACCAACGGTTTGGCCGACTCCTCCCGGGTGTCGGATCTCAACGCACTGACGCTTATCGCAGACCCGCGGCCTAGCGACGTGACAGACTTGGCGCGGACGATATAGCAGCGAGCGAATAACTTCATAAACCCGACCTACAAGTACCAATATATGCATTGACTGGCAAGGGAATTGATTCGCATGCTTCTTGAGGGGATCTCGCTCATATTAAGCTGGCATCATAAGTTATAGATACTCACACACACACTGTACTCTCACGCCACTCACTACACTAACCTACTTTCTAGCCACACATTAATTAGCCTCTAAACTCAGTCCTTGTGGCTCATGAGGATGAAGTAGCTGCCGTTGAAGACGACCCACGCAAAGCCGATGAAGAAATAGCTCACGGACAGCTTGCCTTCGTTCGGCTTGGCTCCATCCGACGTGGTGTCTGCTGTTGGCGTCAGCCCACTGGTGCCCACGGTAGGACTCTTGCTGTTGCTGTTGTTGCTGCTGCCACTCGTGGACGGACTGGGGGACTCGGACGAGCTGTCTCCTGTTGTCGCGGCGCTGCCACTTGACGCCTGGACGTAGATGACGTAGTTCTCGCCAAGCACCACGTCCGGATTGATCTCCGCTGGGTTCATCGACTGCGTGACGGCCGAGATCGAGAAGCTCGGCTTGATCGTCGCCTGCAACGTCGTGTTCTCCTTCAGCAGGTTGAGTACCTTGTTGAGGTCGTAGAGCTCCGTGAACTCGGTGGTTGTTGGCGGTGAGCGCCCATTCGCCAGGTCCACACGTACGCGGAAGAATGATTCGGCCAGCGACCGTGGGTTGTACTTGTCGTAGGCGCAGTCGGGCAGCTTGGCGAGCACGATGCCCGAGAGCAGGTCCATGCACGACGGTGACGCGCACACCTTGGACGTCTGGCCTTGCCGTGGGAAGTAGCCTGCGTACGGGAAGAGCATGTAGCCGGATTCCTTCAGACACGCGTCCAGCAGCACCGAGTTGGCGCTGAAGATGGTCGAGATGATCGCCCGGGTGTCCGCCGCGCAGGCGTCCGCGCCGATCTTATCCAGGATCGCGGTCACCTCGATCGCATTTACGCTCGTGGTGCGGTCCGTACCCACGCGGCTGTCCGAGTCGCTCGCCGCCGTCGAGCTCGAAGTGGACACTGACAAGGGTGTGACGCGCGTCGGCGTCACTGTCGGCGAGACGGTCGCCGCCGCGAGGACGCTACCGCTGCTCTCCGCCAGTAAGGCGCAGGCCACGAGGCACCATAGGAGCAGCGTTGGCAGGCGCATGCGTCGCTGCATGAGCGCCGCACATGGTGAGGCCGTCAGGAGCAGCGCTGGGAAGAGAGACGACGGTGAAGGTGAGGAGGAGGGAGCATGGGACGCCTGCATGGAAGCGCAGGCATGAAGCGACTGGTCGGACTAATGGCTCTTGTGTTCGGTCGACTGACTGGGCGCTCGGCCCCAATCGCGTTTATGGAGCTGCTGATGGAGACACGCGTGAGCGGCGCTCTCTCCCATGTGGCGGCTGCCTGGTGGTGACGGCGGCGGGCGCTCCCCTACATGCGATTGGCAAGGCCCAACACCAGAGCCCCCAGCTGCTGCGCTTCTGCGGTCTGAACTGGAGCACACCGAAGCTTCAGTGCACTGTGTGCAACATATGTATGTGTACACTAATTCAGCTCAGTGCACTGTACGATTAGTGTATGGTCGATTTGGGTAATACACTGAAATGTGATGCAATGCGCTTTCTGACGCGGTGAATATTTACAAGCATGCCTCGAACGAAAAACACCCAGCGCCGAGTCATCGGATGTAGAGGCGAGGACGACTGAACTGCGCGGTGAAGTCCACACAAGCGAGTCAAGTCGCCTGTGCAAGTGGATGTTCTCCTCCTTGACTGACTGACTGACTGGATACAGATTTGATCACTTGCGCTCTTTCTCATCAGCTCCGAATCCACTCGACTCACTCACTGACTGTCCGTACACACACACACACACACACAGAGAGAGCTCCTCCGAAGGATGAAAGATACTGGTACAGTGCTGATGTGGGCCACTAAGAAGGATGTCCGGTCCCACAGATACTCTACAGACCTCGCCACTGTACTTCTACGCTTTTCGGACGCTTGCTTATCTGCCTGCTTGCTGTCGGTGGGATCCTTGGCTGGCTGGTCATCATGGGCCAACTCTGCGGACAGGCGTCCATCCAGCTGGCGACTCGCTTGCCTCTTGAGCGAAAGCGAGAGTGCGCCACCAGCAGGTGCTCTGGACTGGGAGAATGTAATAGAAACCCGCTCGGATGTGTGCTGTCCTAACGTATGAAGGAGGAGGAGCTCTTGGCGAAGGGCCACGATAAGCCCCGAGATAACAGACGCGTACTGCGCGCCAGATGGACACCAAAGTCTGTGGGCGACGCGCTCCGAAAGCCCCGAGATGTCGTGATGCGAGGCAGCGGATGCCCAGACGCCAACTTGCCGGCATTGCACAATTGATTCATCAACAAACTCACGCAGCCATGCCGCCACGCGCTCTCTCGCTCGGCTTACTTGTACTCACACTCACATGCGGCCTCGCATCGTCATCGGCACAACTCAGTCTCGAGGAAGCGATCCGGAACTCGCTGCGCGCACCAGAGCCCTCACCCGACACTGCGGCGCCTCTAGCAACCGACGACGACGAACCAGTCGCGCTCGGTCCGCCACCACCACTTCCATCGTCCGCACCAGCCACAGCCACTGCCAGCGCTGCTCCACGGCCTGCGATGGCAACTACAGCTCCATCCGCAGCGGTCGCTGACGCACTGACACCGGCGCCAACGACCTACAAGAACGTCACGTCCGACATGAAACTCGTGATCAAGGACGTGGGCCAGGTGCTGTGCCCCGAGGAGGTGCGCAAGAACTCGTTCGCGATATACAGGAACAACCGCGTGATGTTCGACACGTGCACGCGCGATAGCAAATACCAGCTCCTACCGCACGAAGAAGGTGTCCCGACTCCGGAGCAGACGACCGCGCTCGTGACGTCCAGGGCCTGCATCGACCTCTTCTCGGGCATCATCTTGGCCGAGTTCCCAGAGTGCGATATCAACAACTTTAGTATCCGGTCGGCGACCGAGGCGCTCTTCCGTATCCGTAAGGATGTGCTCGCGGGCCGTGGGGCGCCCTCGCAGCTCCAATTCGACGAGTTCTACAACCTCAACCGCGTGATTAATCTGCTCTCAGAGAACGCGTCGCTCATTGAATCGGTCTTCGCGAAGCACACGAACCGCATCTCGCTCTCGGAGATGACGCGCATGATGAACCGCATCGACATCGACCCAGCGGTCTCGATCTCCGAGAACATGACGATCACGGTCGCCCGTCGCGACAGCACCGGGCTTGCGGCAACGACGGACTCGGCGACGACCAACTCGAACGGCGCGCCCGTGATTCTGCCGTCGGCCAACAGCAGCAGCAGCAGCACGTCGACCACGAAGACGAGTGTCGCTTGTCGGCAGCCAAGAGCAACACGGTCGGTAGCCCGCGTGCTGCTCGTGGCGACGGCCTCACTGCTCATAGTCTGGAGCTAGACCGAGCGTAACTCTCTGTCTTCGGTGTGTGGATGGAATGTGAATGCATATCAGTGCGTCCTTAATTCCAAGTGGCTCCGCCTGTTGTCATGCTTGTTGCAAGGGTTGGAGGTGTGTGGGATGAAGAGCGGCATGGTTGGAATGTGCATGCTGGAACGAATCGAGGGAGAGAGAAGAAAAAGGAATATGGAAAGGAGGGGGGGGGTCTAATAACTTCTCATACCACCCGTGCTCACTCACGCTGCCTTGGAATAGCGACAGCGGACGTTCATCAAGGAGAGGCGTCCAGTCCAAATGAACGGGCTTTCGGCCTCGTCGACATCCCGAGTCAATGAGCAGGGTCCGATACGATCATCGAAGTTAGTAGGATTGTCTACAATGGAAAACCAAGTAGAAAAGAGAGTACTATAGAAAAGATCCTGTGTAAGTACGGTCATGATCAGAAGCAGACCGCAAGACCGTCACTATATACCCTCCACAACTCACCACACCAGCACTTGTGGCAATTTGAAGCGAAACGACTTGCTCGATGCTTCGAAAAAGCCTCCATTTGCAACTCACAAGGAGCGCCAAATGATGCTCTCGCTCCGAGAGCTTTGTGTTCGTTGTGCGGCCTTGGGAGCACACTGCTGAGGTTCAAAGGTTTCTGTCTAAAATTCATTCCTTGTTACGGAGCACCGCAGAATGCAGTCTCCATTACCGCCGCTGCCATGTCACTCTATTTGCCTACGGAAGTGCAATCTGGTCTCCGACTTCTGCAACTTCCGCCACATCTATAACTCCAGCGTCCTCCTCACCTCGCTTCACGCGCTTCAGATCTCGCTCGGCCTCCTCTTCAGTTGAAATCACGTCCTCCACTTGGACCACCGGTGCTGGCGTCGACATCAAATTCCTCGCGATCTGCTCCGAGACCGTGGCCGACGAGATGTCGCGCAGCTTCTTCTTGTGCCTCTTGCCCTTCTTGTGCAGCGCGACGTCCTTGTCGCTCAACAGCAGCACGTGGCACGTGTTGCAGTAGAACTGGTGGTTCGTGACGAACTCGTCGTCGTACTTGTGTTGTGGTGCTGGCCGCTTCTCAAAAGACTCATCGAAGACCTCGCCGCTCGGCAGGTTGAGCTCCTTGGCCTTCGCGACGAACTGCTCCTGGGTCTGCTCGTAGTAGTTCTGCATATCCCAGAGCGCAAACATCTGGAGGCTGTTCTTCGTGGCCCCCAGGTTGCCCACCGTGACCTTGAATTCAATCTCATCGTCGCACTTGGTCGGGATCATGCGCGAGAGGTTGTACTTGGTGTTCTGGAACACGTTGTCCGTCTCGGCAGCAACCTTCAGGTAGTCCTTCACAACCTACTTACACACACAGCACTCGGTTAGCGCACGATAACACCATACTCGTTGTCTTTCTACACAAGTCCCGCACGTCAGTGTAGGGCAGCATGCCCTCTTTGCGGAAGATCGATGCGTTGTTCAGCGCGCCACGGGCGATCAGAAAGGAGCTCGCACCCGAGATCGCGCGGACTTTGTCAATGTCCTCACGAACAAAAATGTCCCCGTTCACCAGCACTGGGATCGAGAGCGACGAGATAACGGGGGCAAAGGCGTCCCAGTGCGCATCGTCGGAAGGTCGCTCATCGACCCGACGACCGTGGAGCCCGAGTGCTGCTGCGCCCGCCTGCTCAAAGCTCTTGGCGATGTCGATCTACAGAGAGAGAGAAAACAGACGTCTGTGAGATCACCATTAATTACAGAGGTACTGTGAGTGATACCGCCATACTGTGGCTTGAGGATCTTCTAGGATGCGGATCTTGCACGAGACTGGGATGTTGAGGTTTCGTCGGAGCGTTTTAATGATCTGGCAACCCAAAACATGAAACAAAGGTCAGTTATTCCCATGGATGCATGGTGGTTGCCCTCAACTGAATGGACTCACGTCGCAGGCGATCTCTGGCTTCTTAAGCAGCGCGGCGCCCATGCCGCCCTGGAGGGAAAAGTGCTTCGGACACCCCATGTTGATGTCGATTGAAGCGACGTCACCAGCACTGCACACAGATAGATACAAGCACATCCGAATTAGCGTGATGGCCACATACGCATTAGCGCAAGCCGCCACAATCAACTCACACTTGTTCGGCGGCCTTGAGCGCCAGGACCGCGTCGGCCGTGCCGATCTGGAAGACCACCTTGCCCTTCTCTTCGTTGCACGTGCGGAACACGACCGAGTTCCCGTTCGTGCTCACGTAGTCGACGGTGTCGAGCAGCTCTGCAGCCATCCATTCATTCACAATGAGACCAACGTTAGTTCAGCAATCACACAAAGCGCATATAGAAAGCATACCGTTCTGGACGCGGCTCGTGGCGATGATGCGCTTGTCGATGATCTCTTCGCCGTAGACGAGATCGGCTCCATACCGCAACGACAGCAAACGCAGCGGCAGCGTGCCCTGAACAGCACAAAACCATCAGTAGGAAGCCGTAGATAAAGCCGCCACCATGGAGATAGCAGCAGCTAGCTCCGCTTCGTAGAGACGATCCAAGAGGAGCACGTACCGAGCGCACCATGGGCGCGAGGCAGACCGCATTCTCGTAGAGCTCCGACATTTTTTCTGGTTGACGAATGCTGTCGAAAGACGCCGATGGTCCATCAACCTTTGCAGAATGATCGTCAAACTTAACACCCCATGGTCACTTTTGTATCCCACCTTGTTTTGAAATGTGTCTAAAACTGACGGTTTATGTTACTTTAAGGTCTACTGATTGAGATATCTCCATTTTCGTCTTGTGAAGCTCGTGCTGCAATAAAGCTTAAGATGCGAATGCGAGTCACCAAATCACCGAATGACGAGACACTCGCTAGTGCTAGTGAAACGAGGGGGTACTTTTAATATCAACAAAGCAACATGCTACACAGCGATGCTGTACAGCGCAGCATTCCGGAGCTTGCTCTTGTGCTTCTTGCCCTTCGTGTGCATCGCCACCTCCTTGTCGTTGGAGAGCTGTACGTGGCACGTGTTGCAATAAAACTGCTGGCTCGCGACAAACGCCTCGTCGTGCTTGTGCGCTGGTTCTCGGAAAGATTCATCTGTGCCTCCAAACGACAGACCCAACTCTAACGCTCTGGCGCGAAAGCGATCTTGAGTCTGATCGTAGAAGTTCTGCAAGTCCCAGAGCGCAAACATCTGCCGGTTATCGTCGATCGCATGCAAGTCCGCGACTGTAGCTTCCGCTGCTGGAGAGTTGCTTGTGTCTGTTGTTGTTGTTGCTGCACTGCATTTGGTAGGGATCATGCGCGCCAGGTTGTACTTTGTGTTGTGGTACAGATTGTCGGTCTCTGCGGCGGCTTTCAGGTACTCCACGACAACCTAACAGCCAGCAACCACAACGATAAAGATCGTCAGTTTTGCAGTAGCCAGATGCCATTTTGCTTTGCAAGTAAACACGTACATCGCTGTACGGCAGCATGCTCTCTTTGCGGAAGATCGACGCGTTGCTAAGTGCGCCGCGGGCAATCAGGAACGAACTCGCACCGGAGATCGCGCGAGCTCTGTCAATGTCCTCTCGGAGGAAGATGTCGCCGTTCACCAGCACTGGGATCGAAAGCGAAGAGACGACTGGAGCAAAGACATCCCAGTGCGCACTGTCGGATGGTCGCTCGTGAACTTGTCGGCCGTGAACTCCGATCGCTGCTGCTCCGGCGTGCTCGAGACACTTGGCGACATCGATCTGTAGAATTGAGCAATGGGCGTTAGCATCAACAAGCGAATAGAAAGCCATAGAGAGCAGCCATCGATTCGCACCGTTGCTTGTGTGTCTTGCTGAATGCGGATCTTGCACGAGACTGGGATGTCCAGGTTTCTTCTAAGTGTCTTGATAATCTGTGAGCAACATCCACAGTCAGATCAATCCATTTGAGTGCGGCTCTTCAGCACTCACATCGCATGCGACTTCAGGAGTCCGGAGGAGAGCTGCTCCCATGCCGCCTTGAGTCGAGAAATGTTTGGGACAGCCCATGTTGATGTCCACGGACGCCACGTCCGATGTGCTGTGTTCATAAGGCAAGCAAGCAAGTGATGTACTATCAGGACAGACGCTGGGATGTTGCCTCACCAAGGTTGTCGGTTTGCTCACACTTTTTCAGCCGCTTGCAGCGCCAGAACGGGATCAGCAGTGCCGATCTGAAACACGACCTTGCTCTTCTCTTCGCTGCACGTGCGGAACACGACCACGCCGCCCTTTGGGCTGACGAAGTCCACCGTGTCCAGGAGCGCTACGTCAAAGCAAGCAGCACACAGATTACATAATGGGCATTGCACCGTCATGGCAACACTTAAGCTGCATGGCACACATACCATTCTGCACGCGATTCGAACTAATGATCGACTTGTCTACCACCTCCTCGCCATACACCAGATCCGCGCCATAGCGCAGCGAAATCAATCGCAGCGGGAGGGTGTTCTGCAGCAAAAGGCACACGCCGCTTGTTCGTCAGAGTGCCGCTCACGTACAGAGAGAGAGAGACGCGCTGCAGACCAAGCTGAGATCGACGGTTGCCGCACTCAAGAGAGAGCCACGCACCGAGCGCACCATAGGCGCGAGACAGACCGCATTTTCATAGAGCTCCGACATGGCTGTCAGGCAATTGACGTCCATCAAAGCAAGCGTGTCAAAAGATGAGAGTGATGGTCTCGTCAACAACTCACCGTGTTTTGGAGCCAAACTGGACCTACTTTTGCAGCGCTATCTTTACCACAATGGCTACACTTTGTGTCACAGGGCTCATGACATCTGTGCCGTCGTCCGTCTAACAATAGCATGTCCCCCCCAGCAGCGAGAGGGGCGAGTATTTATAGATCTCTCCATCATTGCCCCAAGCTCGTCCTGTTCCCCATCGCCAGCAGCGACGGCGGTGCATCGGCCTTCGCGTCATCCGCATCAGCAGCCAGCGAGCGCATTACGGGCCGACGTCGTCCTGCCGGTGTCGTGGCGATAGCATCAAGTTCGCGACGTGGAGCAGGACTTTGGCTCTGCAGCTAACAGCAGCGCACGATGCGCAAGTACCGACTGGTGGCGAAGAAGGGCGAGGGCACGTTCTCCGAGGTGCTCAAGGCGCAGAATGTCAAGGACAACAAGTACCACGCGATCAAGTGCATGAAGAACCACTTCGAGAGCATCGACCAGGTGAACAACCTGCGCGAGATCCAAGCGCTGCGGCGCCTCTCGCCGCACCAGCACATCGTCAAGCTCGAGGAGGTCCTGTACGACCAGCCCTCGGGCCGCCTCGCGCTCGTCTTTGAGCTCATGGACGCCAACCTGTATGAGATGATCCGCGGCCGCAGGCACTACTTGAAGCCCGACCTCATCCAGTCGCTCATGTACCAGCTCGTCAAGTCACTTGACCACATGCACAACAAGGGCATCTTCCACCGCGACATCAAGCCCGAGAACATCCTCGTCGAGGACAACCGCAAGCTCAAGCTCGCCGACTTTGGCTCCTGTCGCGGCATCTACTCCAAGCAGCCGTACACCGAGTACATCTCCACGCGCTGGTATCGCGCGCCCGAGTGTCTACTCACGGACGGGTACTACGGTCCCGAGATGGACATGTGGGGCGCTGGGTGCGTCTTTTTCGAGATCACGTCGCTGTATCCGCTCTTCCCGGGCTCGAACGAGCTCGACCAGATCCACCGGATCCACAAGATCCTTGGCACACCGACGCCCGAGGTCCTCGAGGTCTTCAAACGAAAGGGTGCAGCGCATATTGACTTTAACTTCCCAAAGGAAGACGGCACGAGCATCACGAAGTTGATCCCGCACGCGTCATCCGCTGCGATCGACCTCATGCACAAGATGCTCTCATACGACCCGAGCAAGCGCATGAATGCGCGCGAGGCGCTGCGCCACGAGTACTTTCGCGACATTCGAGAGATCGAAGAGGCCACGGCACGAGCACAGCAGCAGCAGAGCCAGCAGCAAAATCAGTCGGGGCATATACCAGGTCAGCAGCAGCAAATGTATCAGGCTCAGCCGCCGCTCAGTCTCAAGCAGCGCAAAGGCAAGGAGGAGAATCCAGAGGACAAGCTCCCACTGCCATCCATACAGAGCAGGTACGGTGGATGGAAAGGGCTGTGTCGTTAAACGCCTGATTGATTGATCTCACCGTTTCTATTGCAACAACGCAGCTCACATCAGATGCAGATGGACACGATGAAGAACCACGAGTCTGCCTACGACGACGACGACGAGCTGCCGCCGATCAACGGAGGCGGGAAGCTCAAACCGAGCAAGTACTCGATGGGCAAACAGGCAACCAAGACAGGTCAAGGCACGAGTTTGTATGGCGGCAGCACCTCAACATCGCTCAAGCCTAAGAGCATCGCTCCAGTCGGTGGCGGTGGCGGGAATGCTGGTAACGGCTCGGGCACGAACCGCTCGGGCGTGTACCAGGACTCCATGTCGACATCCACAAAGACCTCAAAGAAGGCGCCCTCCGGCAACACGATGGCGCAGCTGCCACTCAAGAAGATGAACGTCGCGCCCAAGGCCAAGAAGTTCACGGGCGCAATACCGAGCAGCATCGGCGTGGGATCAAGTAGCTCGTCGTCCTTCGGAGACGTCTCGGTCGGAGGTGCGTTCCTACCTCCTGTCTCTTGTATGTGTACGCCAGCCTCTGTGAACTTACCTCGTGATTTCTGATGGCCCTAGGCTCAAAGTCCCGTCGCAAGTAGTGAGAGAAACGCAACAGAGAAAGAAGAGAATACAGGATCCACCCATCAGTTTTGCCTTCATAGTTCCATCCGAGTTCTTGCAAAGCCCTGCTGATTCAGAAAGCCAGAGCAACAACACCACTTGGCCCGACTCTAGCTCACAATACCTCATGGGCTGATGTATCGAGAGCGATACTGGATTCGTTCATTGCGGTCGAAGAGCTCCGTGAACCAACGGACCAAAGTCGGTGATGGAGAAAACGCCACGTCACGAGAATAGGTACACTTTTGGATGTGTCTCGAAGGTCGGCTGAGACTGGACTGGCCCAAACCTTCGCGCGACCTCGCTCGAAAATCCTCCCCGCATGACGCTCAAAGATTACCCAAAGTGGGAAAGGGCTCACTTATGCTGACGAGATTTGACTGGATCAAAGCCAGGCGAGAAATCCAGCGAAACAATATACATAAACATGGCCTTGGTCCTTCTCGAATACGGGAAGTGTTTTTACTTCTTCGATTCTGGTGCTGAAACAGCAGACCGGCATTCTTCAATCGAGCAGCTCAAGACAACGAAGCAGTCGACGGAAGGAAGGCCACCGAAGACCTCTTCTCTCTCTCTCTACGAGCCCCACGCACACGCACTCAAGCAATCTCACGATGAGCAGCATGTTCTCCGGCATGTCGAGCGGTTCCACCGCCACGTGGAACCTGCAGGCGATGCTCAAGACCAGCGGCATCTCCGCCGACGTGCAGCAGCACCTCGCGCACGTGTACGCGACGCTCTCGGCGTGCGTGCTCACGGCCGCGCTCTCGGCCGCCGCGGCGGTCACGCTCTTGGACGGCAGCGCCGTGGACAATTCGAGCTGGATGGGACTGCTGAGCTTTCTCGGCGCGACCGGCGGGTCGATCTGGATGCAGATGGAGCCCGCGTACAACCACCAGAAGCGCTTCGGCATCCTCATGATGATCTCCGCGTGCATGGGCGTGAGCATCTCGGCGCTCATCGAGCTCGCGATTGAGATTGACCCGTCGATCCTGATCACCGCATTGTAGGTCTCTGTGGGCTCGCTATGATATGGTTTTCTGTGTGGTGACGAACAAGTGCTCGTACGTTGTGTGTTGTGTGATTGCAAACAGCCTGATGACGACGATGGTGTTCCTCTGCTTCTCTGGAAGTGCTCTTCTTGGTAAGAACGCCACATGGCAATTCACTCGCTTTCATTTACCCATGGCATGCTAACATGCTGCTTGTGTATCTTCTTGTGTGTAGCGACCCGTCGCTCGTACCTGTACCTCGGTGCGATCCTGTCGTCGGCGCTCTCGACCATGGTGCTGCTCAACTTCATCAACATCTTCTTCCGCTCCACGATGCTCTACTCGGCCAACCTGGTAGGCAATTGACTGTCCTGTCCCCTATGACTTGAGCAGAATGCTGACTATGTTGACATCGTATTCTTGTTTCAGTACGGCGGACTCGTGATGTTCTGTGGCTACGTGGTCTTCGACACGCAGATGATCATTGAGAAGGCGAGCCTGGGTGACAAGGACTCGCTGCGCCACGCGCTGGAGCTCTTCCTCGACTTCGTCTCGATCTTCGTGCGCATCCTCGTCATTCTCGTGCAGAACGCCAGCAAGAAGAACCGCTCGGAGTCGAGCAGCAGCAAGAGCCGCCGCTAAATCAGCACTCGTTGGACCATGCAACAGCCAACAAAACAACCGACGACCAAATGACACAGCTCAGCGTAGCTGACGGAGTGTCACATTTGACCTCTCCACTTGAAAGACTCATGCATGTACTTGCTTACCTATCCAGCTCAGATCATCTAGCATAACCAAAACACGCTTTTATGAATAACCACGGCACGTTCCATTCATCTGAGAAGTCATCTGGCGTGCTTTGCGATGATGCTACTCATCTACTGTCTCGAGATCTTGTAGCGCTTCTCCTCGTCGTAGTACTCGGTGAAACCCACGACGTCCTTCACGTGCGAGAAGTCGCATAGCAGCGCGTTCAGCTCGCTGCTCGGGGTCGCATTCTCATCACCTTCGCCAGCAGCGGCATTCGCACTGCTACCACTCGCTGTCTGGGTACGCAGCAGCGACAGCGCGTCCTCCATGACCTTGATGCTCGCGCTCAGCAACGTCAGCGGGTACGCTGCGAGCGTGTACCCAATTTCCTGCAGTCGCGGCGGGGGAAGGATCGGCGTCAGACCGTGCTCGAGCATGTTGGACATCTTGTACCCGGGCACCTGGCCGCAGTACTGCTCCATCTCATCGATCGACTGCGGTGCTTCGAGGAACGTGATGTCGGCTCCCAAGCGAGCGAACTCCTGGCACCGGAAGATCGCTTCTTCCAGCGAGTGCGTGGCACGGGCATCCGTTCGTGCCATGATCACGATGTCAAAGTTGCCCTCGCGTCGCGCGTCCACAGCTGCTTGGATGCGCGTGAACGCCTCGTCACGCGAGACAACGTCCTTCCCGGTCGTGTGTCCGCAGCGCTTCGGCATCACCTGGTCTTCGAGCATGATACCGGCCATTCCGGCCTGCGCGTACGCTGCCACGGTGCGCTTGACGTTCGCCGCGTTACCGTAGCCCGTGTCGCCGTCGCCGATGCACGGGATCGTCTTGAGCGCCGCGTTGATGTCCTTTGCCGAGCGCTCCATCTCGCCGAACGAGAGCAGCTAAACGAGATAACGCGCCATAGTCGCGTAGTAACAAACTCAAAGGTCAGCTCCATCATAAAAGCTCCATGTTTCCATAGATCACGATGACATACCTGGGTGTCCGGGAAGCCGTGGACAGCCGATACTCCGAATCCTGTCATGAAGGTGACTTCAAAGCCTACAGCAACAACAGCAATAACAAAGCAACAGCTCAATTCGTGAACCACGATCGCAAGTCAGTCGATGGAATGGCGTACCCGCTCGCTCAATAAGCTTCGCCGTGAGTCCGTCGTAGCAGCACGGCATGAGCGAGATCTCCTCGCGAGCTGCGCAATCAAAAGCACGCAAGGTACACAGTGTTTGTAAGAGAGAGAGATTTGCTATAGCGAGTAATAGAGGAACTAGCGCTCACAATGTGCATTGCGGAGACGCACCGAGGAGCTCGCGCAGCTTCGCCACGCGCTGCGCTTGTGTCGTGCGGGTGCTCATGATGACAACTTGGCGCTCTTGGCTGGAAGAAATGCGCGATGACAGTCAGCTTGGGATTTGGCGTGGATGGTTTGAAGTTGACACCGTCGCGTGATTGCCCAAACGAGGGGTGACAGTTCATTTTCGTTTATTTCCTCTGTCTTCAAAACCCAAAGTCAAGGTCTCGTCAGATTTGAATACGAGCGGGGTTTTGATCGGATTGCTCGCGTGGTTTTTGGACACCTTTTGAAGTTCAAACTGGGCAAAATTGGGTTTGATTTCATTCAGACTCTGATTGATCTTGCCCTTTCTGAATGAATAAATCAGTGCTGTGATTTGGTATGTGAACATGGAGGCTAATTGGTCTGGGACAGCTGCGCTCGAACCACGCAATGTCTTTTGCAGTGGATGACACCAAAACATTCCCAGCGAAACGTAGATAGCGATCGTGCTTTGAGTTCCTCACACTCGATGAGAACTGATGACTCACGGCACGCAAAATGCAGTCCCATTTAAAAGAGCTTGTGGCGTTCTTGCCAACATAATGACTGGCATAAAAGCTAAAGCTGACCTACGCATATCGAACGACACCTCCTAGCTGTATGAGCATCAGAGATTCGGCTCCATCGCCTTGGGATGTCCAATTGAACAACTGGTTTAAACCATATCCTGGACATTTAAAATACACTATTGTATTTCTCGTGCACAACACATGCATTCTTCTGCCCAACTGATTTGATCAGTTGGGTCGGCCAATGGGTCAATCCCATTTGAGTATTTCAAAAATAGGGGTTTCTTCACAACAAAGATATTTTTCGGGACAAAAGGTGGCTATTTCTAAATCACCTAACCCTTCAACTTCAAAGCGTCACGATCTGAAAATGACCCATAACAATTGCAAAGTGACTGAACTTCCAGTTATTTGTTTCGCGACAAGAAATACCAATAACCGACCGCACAGTGGTCATCCAATACAAACTCACCAATCGCGGTGCGGACAATACATTAGCGAGCGATCATCATGTGACTTTTTCGCATGTTGACGAGGTCGCCATAGAAGGTACGATATAATAGCAGTGGCTCGGAGGATTGGCGGGTTTGACAAGCTCTAACAACTTCTTGATGCAGTCAACAACTCGCAACATGTACTCTAATGGCTCTGGAGTCTGGCTGTATTGACGCGCAGTAAAGCAGGCTGTTCCAATCCATGGCTCAAGCTCTTGTGGAACGACTCTGATGCAGGGTGCGAGCACGCAAACACGAGGGTATAATGATGCAAGCATACAAAACAAATAAAATGCGAGTGGGTCTCTGGGGGAACTCAGCTGGGCTGAACGCTACATCCACGCGAGACTGCTCCTTGACTCTCGCGGACACTGCGATCTACAGCGAGCTCCCTCGACGTTGCTGGATCTGGCACGGGGGGGAGGGTACTCTTGTCAGACACGTTTGTTCACTGCTGCACTACAACAAATCGATTCGATACCGCTCGATCACACTCTCTTGTACTCTACGGACTCGTATGAAATGCGACTGGACGACTCATGCGTGCTATTGCCAGACAGCATGTGGGAAACCGACATGAAGTACCGGGTGTCTGGATTGACCAGAGCCCGGTACAATACACGATCAGCCGCAATGAATCACTCCCACACTGTGAAGGCACAAAATGCAGCAAGTCCACACGAATAGATAGCACCGACAGGCAAGACACACTGCTGGCCCTGGCTTGCCTAGGTACTGAGGGTGTTGTAAAGTCGAGTTGCTGGATGGGGAGTAGAGAGATTGGTAGTAAATTGTGGAATGGATTTATGGCCCACTTTGCTCGCTGGCCATAGTATCCAAGACAACGAAATACAAACGTCCCTAAACTGATAAAGCTCTTCAAACAGTATAAACTTGAGCTAGCGAGGGAGGAGTTAGCGAGATCCAGCTCGGCACAGCTCAGCTCAGCTCGACCCAGTTCGTCCCGGCATGACCCAAATTGGCTCAGTCACCACTTCAACTTCCACTTCTCACGGCCTTTCCGTGCTCGCGCAGCGACTGGGGAACATGTGGCTTCGTCTTGGGATACCAAGCTCACTCGAGTTCAGATATCTTTGTCTGAGGCGGGATGGTTGGATCCTTGGCATTGACTCTTGGTCAACCTTTTCACATGCACAAACCCATCACCCAAAATTGGACCTTGTAGTGCTGCTGGGCTATATCTCGACCTGTCCTTCTGCTCTGGACTGCACCGCTCGGAACTGAGCCCCCTTGTCGAACTTGCAGGTCACCTGGTCCCGGTTCTGCTGCTACTTCAACGACACCCAGTCAGGATCGGGATACCCTTTCTATTTAACCAGATACTATTTTACGCGCTTCGAACGTCGAATTCTCGTTGCCCATCACACATCCAGGATTGAGCTGACATCGTAGACTGACGGCCAACTTGTTCGCAATCTAGTTGTCCTCGGGGAGAAGTACTGAGTTGCAGTTCGAGGATACAGATACGTCGTTGACGTGGATGGTCGGTCGATTAGGCACAAGAACGCTCGGTTTCAGTCGACTCACGTGAACCCACGGAAAGAAATAGCCATTTGCCCCATTCTTTCTTTATCATGTGTCTCATGTCGTCAATTAACAAACGATGCAGAACGACAATTGAAAAACGTGAGCCAGCTCCCTCCATGAAAGAAGTCAGAAATTTCATCCACGTCAGAAGAATCAAAAGAGTACGCAGTGCGGGACTCGAACCCGCAACCCCCAGATTCGAAGTCTGATACGCT